>JASAMX010016989.1:0-29053 GCA_030248175.1 Microlaimidae sp. YZB2_3
TTAAATGGACATTTATAACTATTAAACTTTTTTAATAAATAATTAGAATAAAATGAAATGAATTTAGGAATTTTCCAAACTCTCAATTTGGGAAACCCAAAATTCTAAAGACTAAGTTGATTAATTTTTTTATATTTTGTAGGTGGGGAATTGCAAATTAGTTTAAAAACAATACGGTACTATGTCTGCATAGTACTTTTTGACGCTAATTGTACACGCAAGATAATTCAGTCAAATTGAGGATATCTCCCCAAAATTTATCAAAAAACAGTTTTTTTTGTAGAAAAAACAAAAAATTACATTTTATATAAATAGAAACGTAACGTGTGTCCATGCGCGGTGTCTGTGTGTGCCATATATTCAAGTGCACCCAAATAATAATGAAATTTTTTGCACTACAGAAAACGGGGACCCTTAAGGGGGGGTTCGAATTTTTGAAGAGAAACATGCGGGGTAAAGATCTCAATAAACGCATTTTATTTTTATTAATTAAAAAATACACACGTAACTGTGATATTACTGAATTTAGCATAGATTTTTTTCTAAACGCAATTTTATTATAATTTTTTAATTAAAAATAGCAAAAGAATTTTCATCTTACGGTTGAAATTAATTACAGGCAACTCGAATAGGCCTGGGACAACGTACTTGATGGTGCCCATATTTGGGGCTGAATCAATACAGATATATGCAGTATCACCAAACTAAGACGTTCTTAAAATAGCAAATGAATCCGAATTATCTACCGTACGGCGGCTGACTCGTATATATTTTGTGATAAATAATCAAAAAATGTTTAATGTGCAATTGTGTATTCAATGCGATGCGTTCAGCTTCACGCTTAGTTTCGTTATCCATTTAACCTCAGCAAAAATTATTTTTTTTTTGCTCTGAGAGAAAAGATTTCGGGCTCCATAGAGCCTAAAGAACTTAAGTGGGAGTAGTTATTCTTTTAATTTTTTTCCAGCTTGATTTTTGCTTTTCGCGAGACCCAATACGCGCTTAAAATTGGGCCCAACTATGAATTAAATTTTCGCGCTGAAACTTAAATATGATTTTTATGGAAAATTTAGATATCAATTTTTGTTCCGACAAAGATGAGTCGATTTGAAAGCTCAGATTATGATGTATTAAACGGTAATAATTTTGTCAACTTCTACGGTTGTTTTATTTTGAGAAAATTATGCTAAAAATATTAAAAGCCATTTAAAACATTTTTCCAGTTAAAATTTTTGCCATTTTATAGAAAGTAAAAAAATAGGCACCTTATGTGGTTTGGAGCCTAATTCAGAAAAAATAAATCTATTTTTTAAAAAGAAAAATCAAATAAAAAAACGCTGAATTAGTTTCTTAATCAAATACAATTCAAAGTAGTGATTAGACTTGGAGGGAATTATCCAAACTTCCACCTAGTTAGTTGTTTAATTTTCGTTTAAATTTAAGTTTTAATTTTTAGTTTTGAGCGGTAAGTGTTATAAATTGTAGTAGTCGTTTAGTTTTTTTTTAATTTTAACTTTTTAATTAAAAAAAGTGTTTTATTATTCAATATACGCTAAAAGGAAAAACGAAAAAATAGAATATTTTTGGTAATGAATTTTATTTTGTAATTTTTGATATTTATTGTGTCATTTATAATAATTGTGACCACAATTTTTTAAAGAAATGAATGTTGAAAATTGTATACAGTACTAAATTACGTTAGTAAAAGTTAATAAGAAAATATTAAATTTTCAGTGAAAACGAGGTTGGGTGTAAACATTTTTGCCGACCTCATTTGTTCTCATCATAGGAGCATCCGTTTTCGCAAATACGACACGTGTACGATTTCAGGGAGGAAATGTCGGGCGGGGCCATCGCTGTTCAAACCATATTCACCTCTTCGTAGAACATGCCGACTGAAAAAAAACTTCTTCCTCTCGATTTTTTTAAATGGATGGATCCCTTAATGTGGTATTATTTTTACGCAACTAATGGGTAAACGCATTGTACTGTTTTTGTTGAATGCGATTAACATAGAGTACGGACGAAAATGTGTTATTGCACTTATTTAACATTTGTATGTGAACATCAAAAACGTGCGTAGTTTACTATTTATTTGCTCGATTAGCCTAGCTAGATGCGATACAACAAATAGCTCATTGTGGATGAATGAGCATATGTTACTGTAACTCAATCTGTAGTACATAAGGGGCTGTTTGAAATTTAAATACAGTCACATAGGATTTTATACGAAAATTACGACCAGACGCAACTTTCGTTTCTTTTCTGATGAAAAATATCGAAGCAATTTTGCTGCCATTACTTAATGTTTAATCGGGTTCATCGGCTATTGAAATCATTAAAAAGCGTCTGTTCTTAGCCCAAATCTAGTGCAAGCCAATTTCTCTGATCATTTTCGCGTTTCAAGGTCCAGACTCCAAAATAGTTGATATTTCGTAAAAACTTCAAGTTGCCTACTCACGGCTTCGAAGGAACCTTTTACTCTGAAGGCACCTTGCATATCAGCAATGAATTTTCCCGCGCATTTTGTAACGTGTCCACAGAGTCCTACTGCGGAACCGACCAAATAGTGTTGAAATCGGGTATCTCTTACCTATTTTCCGTAGCGGTTTCTAAATTGTTTCGTTATGATGATCAAGAATATATACATAAAAATTTCGGTATGCAAAAAATTTTGCGAGGAATCCACTTATACTTCCGTCCCGCCACTTTTCCTGCCGGTTCGCAGCCGGGACTGCGACTTTTCTCACTGCCATCATTTCAACTGCATATCAAAAAAAAAATATAAGGCTTGCGCATCATTTTTAAATAACAGCATCAAGTTTCACCGGGTGGCGCGGCGCCACGGGGCTAAATCGCCCCGTGACGCTCCCGCGCCACCCATGAAACAAGTTTTGATGTGTTTTACCCTATTTAAAATGATCACAAGCGTCTGTATTTTTTTTTGATATGCAGTTTAAAATAATCGCAGTGCGAATAAAGCAGTATTGAGTGCAAAAAAAGTCGCAGTCCCCACTGCGAGAAAACTAACACTGTGTTAAAAATCGCAGCGCGGAAAAACTAGCAGAAAATGGCGGATTTTTGCGAAAAAAGTCCACACGAATTTATAAGTGCGACTGTTTTCGCAAAATTTTGGTCAAAAGTTTAGTGTACAGTCGGACATTCTCTTGTGTTATATATTCTTGATCATAGTAACGAAACAATTTAGAAACCGCTCCGTTGGAATGTGGTGAGGAACCTTTTTACCGAGTTCAACAGGCTCTTTTGGTCGGGTTCGCCATAAACATTTCTGTTGAGGACACGTTACAAAAATGCGCGGAAAAGTGCATTGTAAACTATCCAATATGCAAGGTATTATAATTATATTATTTCCTACAGAGTAAAAGGTACTCGAAGCCCTGAGTCGGCAACTTGAAGTCTTTATAAAATATAGAAAATTTGGAGTCTCAAAAACCTTGAAATACTAAAATAATAGAGAAATTGGCTTGCACTTAGATTTGGGCTAAGGATAAGACAACGCTTTAAATGATTTCAAATTTCATACGGCCCAAATTTATTACAAACCCGATGAAACGTAAGTAATGGCAGCAAAAATCTTGGATTTTTTTCATCAGGGAGGAAAATTAAAACGAAGCTATTTCATCTGGTTGTAGCAAAATGAGCCACTGTTCATATAAAATTTATGTGACTGTGACTTATTTTAAATTTTAAACAACCCCTTATGTACTACAGATTGAGTTACAGTGACGTGTGTTTCATAATCACAATGGCTCTATTTGTTGTATCCGCGCATATGCGCTCAGCGACTAAACGGGTCAATCGAGCAAACTGGAATGGTTAAAGCTTGCGCACGTTTAAATGTACGGTGGCCAATATATAAATTTAAATAAAAATGCCAATAAAAAAACGCGCACGTACCACTACGGTATTACCATGGCGTTACGTTATGTTAATCGCCGTAGAATATACATTCCACCGTGGTTTCACAAAAATGCCACCGGCGTGATACGAATGCGTTTTACCATTAGTTGCGTAGGAAAAGGTGATCCAGGACGGATTAGAAGGATCCATCCGCTTTAAAAAAATCGAGGGAAAGATAAACTTTTTTTTCAGTCGGCCATGTATTTCTACGAAGAGGGCGAGTGCATTTTGAACAGCGAATCCGCCTTGCACCGCCCCGACGTTTTCGTCCCTGAAAATCAGGATTACGTGTCGTATTTCGAGAACGGATGCTGCTATGATCAGCAAATCGGCGGTGAGCAAACAAAGTTATTAAATTTTCACACCCAACTTAAGGTAGAACATCACAATTTGATTTTAACGGCAGATCTTTTCTAATTAACTTTTACTAACGTAATTTGACCTGCTGATTTAATTTTTGACATTCATTTTTCTTAAAAATTGTTATCGTCCACAATTATTATAAATGACACCAATAAAATACATGTCAAAAATACAATACATTAATAAAATTCATTACCAAAAATATTCTATTTTTTTCGTTTTTCCTTTAGCTTGTATCTTGAATCTTGAATAAGAAACACTTTTTTTAATTAAAAAGTTAAAAAAATTTTTTTTGACGTTAAAATTATTCCCTGCGGGAGACTTGAACCTACGGGTCCGAGAATCAGAGTCCGACGCTCTACCCGCTCGGCTTAGCCCATCTGAGTGTTTTTCCTTAAAACCTACTTTTAAAGAAACGGTTCAAAATGTGGTTTCTCGGCGTCAATTAAAAAAAATTAAACGAAAACTAAAAAATTTGATTCACTAATATTTTAATGAAAGTTTGGAAATAGTTAGACACAAGTCTAATCAATACTTTGAATTGTATTTAATTAAAAAACTAATTCAGGATTTTTTTAATTTGATTTTTCTTTTAAAAAATCGATTTTTTTTTATTTTTCCTAAAATTTTGAATTAGGTTTGACTCCCAACCACATCTAAAAGATGCCTCCTATTTTTTTAACTTTCTATAAAATTGCAGCAAAATCTGAGTATATCAAATTTTTTAAATGACCAAAAACTGTTTTTTGAGCTTTAAATTCATCGAACTATGTCTCGAAATAAAACAACCGGTAAACGACAAAATTATTACCGTTAAATACATCATAATCTGAGCTTTCGATCGCACTATACTTTTGTCGTACAAAAATTAATATCTAAGTTGATATCTAACTTTTAGTAAAAATCGTCATAACTGTGGTGTTTTACCTTAAGCTTCAGCGCGAAAGAGCGTTGGGGACTAAGGAACTCGGAGACAAACAATTTTAACGCGTGTATAATAAACAAGTCTGACAAAAAATTTAAAATCAAGCTGAAAAAACTAAAATAAAAAATTAACTTTAAACCACTCGAAAATTGCTCCGCTTTAAGTTCTTTAGGCTCTATCGACCCAATACTCTGTTACTCAGAGCGAAAAACAGAAAAGCGATAAAGTGAGCTTAGTTGAAGTTTAAATGATAACGAAATAACATCAGTAATGTTATAAGACATGAGCTCAAACGCATAGTACATTAAAATACACGACTACAATATGGAACATAGTTAACTTTAATTTGATTATTTATCATAAAATATTTTGCTGATACAAGTGGCCCGTGTTAGCCATACGGCTGATAAATAATTCCGATTCATTTGCTATATTTTTGTTTTAAATTTAACCTTTCGATGATATTCCCCGGAATACACATAAGCTTCGCAGTGATACGGCATATATTCCAATCTGTATTGTGATTGAGGCATTTAGCCCAATCTTTTTTTGTGGGCAGGGAGGAAGGCCCATTCCCTTTTGGAGAAAATACGTTGTCCAGGGGCCTATTTCATAAAAATTGCCTGTAACTAATTTACATCTGTAAATTAATGAACGCATATTTTTTTGTATTTTTAATTAAAAAATATATTAATAAAATTGCGCTTAGAATTTAAAAAAATTACATGTCTGTAAATTCCGTAATATCCACAGTTACGTGCGTATTTTTTAATTAATAAAATAAGAAGAAATTAAATGCGTTTATTAATTTACAATTACAAAAATCTTTATGAAATAGGTCCCAGCATAAAAATGTCCATGTTATTTTTTTTTCAAAAGTTCGACCCCTTAATGACATTTCCCGGTCTGTAAGCTTTGCAATAAAACCTCATTCTCCTTAATTAATTTGTTGGGTGGTTGAAGAGGTGTTATGGCAGACACAGTCACAGACACACACATATAGACACACGCGTTACGTCTATTTATATAAATAGATAATTCTAATAATTTTTTTGTTTATACAAAAAAAACTGTTTAGAAGCCAAGGGTCCATCGATTGATTTTTAGATAATATCCTCAATTTAACTGAATTATCTTTGGTGTAATTATAACTGGCTGACGTCGAAAATTACTATGCAGACATGAGAAGGCTAATTAAAATTGTGCGGTTATGACGTTTTTTTAAACCAATAAGAACGTAGAATTTTTTTAATTCCACCTATTTACAAAATATAAAAAAAATTAATCAACTTTAGTCTTTAAAAAAATTGCATTTGGGTTCCAAATTGAGAAGTTTAACAAAAAATTATTAAAATTTAGGTTTTCATTTTTATTATTAATCGCTTCTGTTAAAAAAGTTTTAATAGTTTTGTTGTTAAATATTCCATTTAATATTAAGATTTTCGAGGTCAGCTAGATTTTATTTACCTATAAATAAATAACTGGGACCACGACTAACAATAAAAAATAAAGTTTTTTGCTCTTATGTTTAATTGCGAAGCGTTTTAGTTCCTATAAGTTTTAAAATTTTAAAAAATAAACAAGAAACTTGACAAGAGCCAGCAAGAGCCTCGAAACATTTAAGACATTTGGCCGTTAAAAATTTTGGGATTGGACCTAGATTTTAGATTTTAGTGGATGTCAAAATTTGGTTTAAAATGAGCCTCAAGTTTCCTGGTCCTCTATATCAAGAAAACAAATTTTTTTATTTTAAAATAATGTGATTTTTGTTTCTAGAAGCGAGAAAACTAGCAACAATAGCAACAGGTCGCGAACTAAATCAGTTTCAGGATCCTACTATGTTTTTAAACGCTATGCTCAAAATGGAAGCTCAAAACGCGGGCATGCCGATCGACGAATACGAAAAAAAGGTTTGCGATTAGTTGATAGTATTGTTACTGACTTAAATTCGGCCAGCCTTGGTTTCGGCCACCGGCTGTATATTTTGCCACGCGCAAAGTTATGAAATGAACTGCGTATGGCTAGATAGATCGTTATGTCAACTATCTAACCATACGCAGTTCATTGCATAACTATGCGCATAGCAAAAATAACCACCGGTGGCCGAAATTAAACCTGGCCGAATTTAAGTCAGTTAACCCTACGTATTAAAGTTGTATTAAAGTTCCACATTCTTCGGTATATTGTATACATTCTTGCTAATACTTTTGCAGTTTTCAGATCAATCAAAATCTGGAACAACTGCAAAAAGAGGCCCAAAACATTCCGCCGATTATTTACGAGTTTGAGGAGGCGGCGCCCGAATCTGAAATTTTCACGGCCAAAAAAGTTAAAAAAATATCGAAATCGGACTACGAGAAGATTGTTAAAAAAGAGCATCTACCGGTTTTAGAGGAGAATCGCGAGGAAAACGTGGATTCTTCGATCCGATTGGCGCCTTCGCCTTCAAAAGTCAGCAGGTAATCGATCGTTAATCTGTAATCAATAATCGATAACAATTTTTTGATAAAACGTTAATATTTAGCTTAAAAAAAGTTTAAATATTTTAAAATGCCAGATTTTGTTTATCATCATCGGCAACATAAAACGAAGAATGGGTTAAAAGAAGAATGGCTTAAAACCTGTATAAAAATACACGTGACTGTTGATTGTTTTAATATTTATTTACTATTTATTTTGTCTAAAGACAGAAACATATACATAAGCAAATGTTCACTGCATTTAAATTGTGTGCACCTTGTATGTAAAACTAAATATTTAGCAGTGAAAATGTTATCTGATACAGCAACGCCATTTTTATACTAAGTTTGGTTAAGTCTTTGAGAACTTTCGTTGCTTTGATGTTTCAGAAATAAAACGCCCGATAAATAAATGTAGGTATCCAAATGGCGAGGTTGAAATGACACAGTGGGAAGAGTGATTAATTTACGACAAACCGGGTTTGACCTAGTCTTTGAAAACTTCCGTTGTTTTGATGCTACAGAAACATGACGCACAATAACTCATTTTTTTATTCAAACAGCGAGACTGGAATGAGGCAGTGCGAATAATGGTCGGTTTGCGACCGATCGGGTTTAACCTAGTTTTAAAAAAGCTTTCGTTGTCTTGATGCTACAGAAACATGACGCTCAATAAATAACTGTAGGTATTCAAACGGTAAGGGTGGAATGAGGCAGTGAGAAAATGGTCGGTTTGCGACCGATCGGGTTTAACCTAGTTAAAAAAGCGTTTGTTGTTTTGATGCTACAAAAACATGACGCCCAATAAATAATTCTAGGAATCCAAGTGGTGAGGCTAGAATGACGCAGTGGGAAGAATGGTCGATTTGCAACAGACCGGGGTTAACCTAGTTTTAAAAATGCTTGTGTTGTCTTGATGCTACAGAAACATGACGCCAAATACATAATTCTAGGTATCCAAGTGGTGAGGCTGGAATGACGCAGTGGGAAGAATGGTCGATTTGCGACAGACCGGACGGCAGACGCATACGGAGAAGAAAATGCCGAAATGTCTCTTGGGGATGCAGCAAGAAGAAACTGGAGGTTCAATGGTGCGAAGATCTACACACAAGTTAGTCCAAAATTAAATACATGTCTTGCGCCCATTTAGAAAATTCCTTGGTTTAAACAGCTCAGTACTCCAATTTTAAATACGTTATCAATTTTGCCGGTCGCAGTGTTATTATTTTAAAATCCCTATAATTTATTTTTTCTTTGGAAATACATAGCAAAAATATCCTTGGAAATTTAATACGAATCTCCCTAATTATTATAATTTAATTTCTTAAATAACAACTATGTATGTGGACACCTTAAAAATCACGATTTTACTAGAATTTCTTTTTTTTCCAAAAGTTGTTTTATATTAACAATTTTTTTAAATGTATTCTGTTTTTCATATTGTGCTTAATTTATTTTTATATTAATAACACTGCATGTTTTCTTTTAAAATACTGTTTGAAAATTTATTATTTGTGGAAATTGTTTTACAAATTAAAATTAATATTATTGTTTAAAAAAATTTCAGGGTTGTTTTAATGTTGAAAAATGTACGGCATTTGTCTGCTTTTGGTTTATTTCAAATATCATTGGTTTTTTAATACTATAGTTTAATAGCGAGCACTGCATGTCTTGTAACTAATTTTTTATAACAATGTACTTTTAATTATTATCAGAAATAATAGGTAACTTTGTGAACAATATACTCTTCTGTGGTAACTATTCATTGCCAAGTTGACAATTTAAATTTATATACTGCGTTAAAATTCATAAGAAAATAAAATTGCACGTCATTGTTTATTTTCTAGGTAGTTTTTCCTTTATGTAAATCATTTTAACTCATTCAACACTATTTTGAATGAATGAATGATAACTTTTGTTATTTTACTATCAAAACCAATAATACACTAATAAAATGATCACTACGCGAAAATAGGATACAAACGCGCAGATAACGCGCACAGCACATGTTATCAGAACTGCAATATTTTTATAAAAAACCAACTTATTTATAAAACAAAAAATAATTATGTATGCAAATTTGAGTAAATTGGAATGTAAAAAGATAAAAAGGAAGAAACGTAGAGCACTACGGCTTTTGTGTGTCTATCAAATTTAGTATAATTGTCGAAACTTAATTTTTTTATTTTGTTTTAACAAATATTAAATCATTATGTGTGGACTACCGATTTTAAAAGTTCGTTTTAATATTTAGCTACTCTTAAAGAAACATAATATGTTGCAATAGTTTATCAGGACAACTATGTTTAACTTTATCTTTAAAATGAGGCTATTTAACCAACCCCTGGTGTGTGTGAGGTCAATAGGAATGACGATTTTGGATTGAAATGTTGTGATGGGACCTTAGGGCCGATACAAAATCATGAGAGCTTTTGGTTATTTATCAACGATGTAATGAAGAATGAATGAATGAATGAATGAATGAATGAATGTTGGTTTTCTTTACATAACACGATAAATCAAGATTGCTTTTAAATAGACTTATGGGACTATTATTCTTTGTCCAAAAAAACGTATAAGACTATATTTCCTATTCTCCAAATTTTTTTGCAGTTTTGTGCCCATAACCTAAGGTGTCTAATTTTTTACTTCTTTTCAAATTTATTAGGCATAGACTATGTATCATTAGACAGCAAAAAGTTCTTCTTTTGAAAGTTTAATAAACCAAAAATATAAAAGGAGTCACATGAGAATATCTTAATTTTAATTTCAATTTATGTACATATAATAAGTAAGTAAGTGTTAATAAATATGCGTTTCTGTGCTTCTCCGGACGCGTATGGACAAGACAAATAATGAAGTTGCACTTCGTCAACGGAGTCTTCATTATTTATTATTACAACCCAAAAATGTAGCTATTTTTACATTATATATTAATAACTATTTTATAGAAAAAGAACGTTAGAATAAATAAATTTTGAATACAGCAACATAAATTATTAGAATATGCAAACAAATTGTTTAGCTTATTTTTGGTGACATGCAAACAATAAATTAAATTTTTTTAAAAAGAATTCAATATTAACAAATGAAAAAATAATAATAATAATAAATATAAATTTCTCATATAAAATATAAAACAAAATAAAATACCTAATTTTGTTGATATTTCCGTTGTCATATTCTTGCGGGGCATACACACACTTGGTTCGAACCACAGCAATTGCAAGTATTTAGGTAAAAAGTTAAATCGTAAAACTCAATTTTGCAGTACTTTACATTAATATTTCTGGACTAAATCATCACAAGTATTTGCAAACGTAAAATAAATTGAGATTAATATGTCTATGTTTTCCATTTTATGCTCAAAAATCAATAGATATAAAATTGACCGTAGGTTAATTTATAAAAATTAAAACAAGATATATGACTCAGCGGGACTCCAACCAAGACAGAAACGTTTAAAGGTAAGCTGAGTAGCCACTGCGCCACTGTGCTTCATATTGAACGCAGTCTAAAACTGGCCTTTATAATAACAAAATTTGCGTAAAATTGAAAAGTATCGAAAGAATTTTTTACGCGCGCGGAACAACCGATGCAATTTTTTAAAAAAACTAAAACATTATTACTGTTATTTATGAAAGTAGCAAACTTAAAGTTGCCGTATAAATGAATGACAATATACAAATTTAGAAAATTAATTTTAAAAGTTATTAACAATTAAGACATTTAGTTTGCATGCTTAATACAATGTGCCCAAAGCAACCGGAATGAATTCCGGTGATGACGTACAAGAAATAGCCTAAGATATTACTTATACAAAACCCAAGCAACCGGTACCGGAAATTTTTTAAAAAAATAATAATCTGGAAATTAAGTTGTATAAAAATGTTAAATATTATATTATTAGTATGAATACAATATAACAAATGAGCTAGTAGGCCCAGTGTTTAAACAATAAAAATTGAAAATAAGAAATAAATAAATTTGATAAATGAAAGTAACAAAAACAATAACAATCTTAATAAATTACTATTAATTTTAGAATTTTAGTATGCATGCTTAAGAAGATACACCCAAGCAACCGGAAAAAATTCCGGAAAAATGTACAAAAAACAGCTGACGCCGTTTTTTATACTAATACCCAAGCCACCGGTTGTACCTTACAATACACCGGAAAGTTTTATTTACTAAATATTTTCGAAATTAAGTTGTTATAATCTTTTTTGAGAATCGTGTTAAATTTTGTATTAAGAAGTCTATAGTTACAAAAGTATTTTAACATCTGTTTCCTTAGTTCATTATTATTGCTAAACTATGAAAGATTTTGCAAAGGTTTTTAAGTTTATTATGATACTCAGTAGCATGAGAGCAAATCCTTGCTGTTCTTATCAATTGCAAGTAAAAATTATTGTACCCTAATTCTTTAGAAACATTGCTTATTTTATTCACATGGCGAATCACCTTGAAATTAAACTCATCCCTTTTATCATATACTGAAATATGAATTTTATTGTGTAACTTTTTAATTTCAAGATCTAAATATTCCGCTTTGGCTGTCGATGTTCAGTCTCGGGGAGCTTCAAACCCCCGCCCCCCCCCAAAGAAGCAAGAAAAACCGCGGCAAAAAAAACGTATGTAGCAACAGCTATCTTGCAACAGTTTTCAATGTTAAAGCAAATAAATATGTCGTGGCAAGTAAGAAGAAGGAAGAAAAAGAGATTTTTCTTATCTCCTTTGAGTATAATAAAAATTTCTCCCATCATATTGCATGCTTTAGAATAGCAGGAAGAATAAAAGAAAAAAAGATTATTAATAAAAAAAAGATCGGAAGAAAATTCTGTTGTTTCTTCCGTCATCTTCCATCAAATATAAATAAAATAAATAAAAATGAAAAAACATACAAAAAAAAATAGAAATAAAAAAACTAGAAACATTAAGGTCAAGTAAATAATACAAAATTACAGGAATAGAAAAAGAAACTAGTGAAATGATATTACAAAACTTGATAAAACATACAAAATGAAGTAGAAGTTTGTGATAAATTAAAAACATATACAGAAGAATGTACATAAAATCGAAGAACATAAACTGCGCGAATTAAAACTGGTTATGGACTACCGACAGTTAGACAAACAATTAAGACAAAAGGAACTTACTACTACGAAATATATTAAAAATAAAATACAATAAAGTGCTAAAACAAGCTTAAATTAACACTGGCAACATTCTCTATTTAAAGCAGGACTATCCCTCTTTATACATAAACTTTCCTTTACTCTCAGTTTAAACTCATTAGAAGCGAAACATAAAACAGCAAAATCCTTACAAGTTGGATAATTCTTAAGCATATTAGATGAAACAATATGATCAAATACAACGGAATCTTTTACAACAATTTTTTACCAGTTTTGGAAGAGATTATAGTGAGATTATAGAGCCAAGGTGGCGAACCGTTTGGCCGCAGTAAGTGGAATTGCACCCACTACACGTAAATTTATATACAACACTAGATCTCAAATCAACGGGATCTTGTCCTTATATGGAAAAAAGTTTATTAAACGGACAGAAGTTTTAAACACAATTTTAAGCTCAACTTGAGAGAAAAACGGTAAAACAGTTTTTTAAGCTTAGAAATAACGCGTTGCGGAACTAACACCAGTATAGGGTAAAACAATATATAGTGGTATTTTCTCAACAGTTAAAACTACATTGGTCTTAATAGAAAATACTTTACATAGAAACTTTCTTATACAAGAATGGATAAAACCAACAGGATAAGCATTTTTACATAAAAAAGATTTTAAAACTTGGATTTCTTTATGAAACTGTGTATATCTTGATGAAAGATGATAAGACCTATGAAAAAAACTAAAAACAAGACTAAATTTAAATTTAACAAGACTAAAATTGTGTTTAAAACTTCTGTCCGTTTAACAAACTTTTTTCTATATAAGGACAAGATCCCGTTTGATTTGAGATCTAGTGTTGTATATAAATTTACGTGTAGTGGATGCAATTCCACTTACTGCGGCCAAACGGTTCGCCGCCTTGGCACTATAATCTCAGAGCATATTGGAATCTCTTCCAAAACTGGTAAAAAAATTGTTCTAAAAGATTCCGTTGTATTTGATCATGTTGTTTCATGTAATATGCTTAAGAATTATCCAACTTGTATGGATTTTGCTGTTTTATGTGTCGCTTTTAATGAGTTTAATCTGAGAGTAAAAGAAAGTTTATGTATAAAGAGGGACAGTCCTGTTTTAAATAAGAATGTTGCCAGCGTTAATTTAAGCTTGTTTTAGCACTTTATTGTATTTTATTTTTAATATATTTCGTAGTAGTATGTTCCTTTTGTCTTAATTGCTTGTCTAACTCTCGGTAGTCCATAACCAGTTTTAATTCCTGTACATTCTTTTGTATATATGTTTTTAATTCATCACAATCTTCTACTTCATTTTGTATGTTTTATCAAGTTTTGTAAATTTATTTCACTAGTTTCTTTTTCTATTCCTGTAATTTTGTATTATTTACTTGACCTAAATATACTTATTATTTAATTTCTTAATTTGTAGTATTTTTTGTAAATTCACTTATAATTATTTAATTTAGATGTAATTGAAAATGGCTGAAGAAAGCTTAACGTACGATGTCTTTATCAATAAACGTTTTAACTTATATACTTCTTGCTATTGTAAAGTTTCGATTTCCCCCAACAAATCAATTGCAGAAATTTTGCATGCTACTTGTTTATTGACATTTTGTTCTTTTTTGCGGTACTTTACTATTGACTCCTGCATTTGGAGTATTATTTACATGGTAAACACGGCTTTATTTTAAAAAGGTTACTGTTTTGGAAAAAAAGCATACAAGAATTTTAATATTTGTTATTAGCAAAAATATCTTTTTAATTATTATTATTTTTATTTAAAAGCAACTGCTTTTGATATGTTCGGTGGGTTTTATTTTGCCTGTGTCTACTTGGTAATTTGTATCAATTTGTTTTCTTTGGTGTTGCTTATTTTGTTAAAATTCTTAAATGGAATATATTTTAAACCTGCAAATTGAAAAAAATAATTATACAACTATAATAATAATAATACACGTGTTACTTGTTTTAGCTCCACCTCCAGTAAAAATTTCCGATGGAATAATAGCATTCCCTGTAATAGCCCAGAAGCAGCGTAAAAGTTCAAGGGCGGATTTAAACAGTATAATATTATAATTTTATGTTATTTTTCTTAGTTTTTAAAATATTTCTACTGCAATTTGTGTTATTTATTAATTATTTCCCTCTGTTATTATGTTGTGCACCACCATATTGTCTCCTTTGTTTATCCTATTGTGCTTAATTTATCCCGGTTTTTGCTTTATCACTTTGCTGAATAATTTTGACAACCAGATTTAATGTGACTTAAATAATCTTACTTATATTTAAAATGTTAAAAAGAAACAAAATTGTTTTCGTTTCCAACTTTTAAAATCTATTAACTATAATCATTTTCAAAAGAGCGTATTTTGCCTTAAAATTAATTTCAAATTCAGGGACCGGTAATATTCGTGCTTTAAACAATTAGCAGTTGCTTCAAGGAAACCAAAAATGCTAAATTATTTTTTACAGTTTAAATTATTCTAAAACTATAAAAATTTAGGCTTTGATAAATAATTGATTAAGTTTTTATATCTTTTTATCGACGAAGATTAATTTGTACAAAAATAATTTTTTCTAAACACTGATTTCTACATCGTAAACGTAAAAACGCGTGTTTCTCGTCAATAATTATGTTAAGAGTTTTTGTTAAGATAACTATGTGAAACGTTAAACACCACTTTTTTCCGCCAAAAAAAATTCGAGTTATTATAAATGTCGAGACCATAATATACTAATATAAAGAAATTCGTTTTTTTTTACTTATTAGCTTATCAGGTTCCAGGGCCTATGCCAGGATTTTTGAAAGAGAGGCCAGACTTCAGAAAAATGTTAATAGTTCTAAATGCGGCGCGCAAAGCCCGTCAAGCGGACGCGAAGGGTCCGCCAAGGAGATCAAAGTCTAGGTCTAGGTCTAGGGAGTGTTCCTGTAGCCGCCGGAGGCGAAACTTTTTTATTTAGCATTAAAAATGAGCAAAATCGTTGCTTAAAAATACCTATTTACATTGAATTCAAGGCAGGCAGGCAGGCAAGCAGGCAGAATCGACTTTAGGAATACCCCAACAAAAAAAGGTAGGGAAAGGCAGGGGTCATGATGGAATTACCTTCCCTTTTACCTCCCAACACCCCTGGACCTACCTCTCCCTTCCTAAATTTCTCCTAGCCAACCCAGAAAGGGGAGGGCCATCGCCCCCTGGCTCCCTAGGGAGCTTCTACTAAACGCGTGCTGACTAGGTGCTATGTTAACACGTATTGTTTAAAACTTCTGATAATGTTTTAATTTTTAGGTTTTTACTTGATAAATCTAATAGAACTCTTTTTCGGCATGACATAAATTGATATTTATGCATTTTTGTTATAAATACAAGCTAATATAAAGCAATAACCCCCAGTTAAGGGTAAGCAAAACTGCAAACTAAGGTTTAAGGCTTTATTATATTTATTTAAAACAAAATATGCATTAAACTGTCTAAAAAATAATTTATCTCATTTAAAAAATGAATTTTATAATATTTTCTCCAAAAAACACAAAAATAAAACATTATCAAGAGTTTTAAACAACGTGCTAATGTAGCACGCGTTTAGTGGATAGGCCCCTGGCCCTCTGGCACAGGGCCTGTCAGGTTCTGAATATTGTTGCACATTGTTTCAATCTTGGCTAATATAAATCTTACTGCTGCAAGTTAAACAAATTAAATACCTTATTTATTCCATACGGCATGACAGTTTTCGGCTAAAAAGTAACCCATCATTAGTAGTAGTCGTGTAGGTTTTCGCTGCAAATCCAATATCAATCAGGTGCGCGCTAATCATGCTTATGCAAATTAAACCACACAGTGTGCAAATTATTTCTAACGTACGATTCATTCGATTTTCTTTCAGCGCCGGAAACCACGACAACAACAACTCCGACCCCCACTACGACCACCACTGACCCACCGACCCGTGCGCCGGTTTTGAAAATATCCGACAAGGAGGCGGAACCTTTGGTCCTCCCGCTGAATCTTCACGGGAACCTGGACCAACCATCACCGCGGGACCAAATGAGCCGGGCATTCACCGGCGCCTGGGGCCCTTGGTCCCACGAGTGCGTTCTTTTCGCTCAAAACCAGGTAGAGCAATTGACTTAAAGTCGGCCAAGCCTTAATTTTGGCAACCGCCTGTTATTTTTGTGTTATGCGCATTGTTTTGGAATCAACTGCGCATGGCTAGATAGGTCCTCATGCCATCTATCCAGCCATACGTTCATTTCATAACTATATATATGCATAGCAGAAATAACAGTCAGTGACTGAAATTAAGGCTGGACGAATTTAAGTTACCCTAAAACATTTACCTTAAAACATTTACCTACCCTAAAAATCAGTTACCCTAAAACTGCAAATAGTTATCGTAAAACATACAGCCCCGTGCGTTTAGTGACTTGACTGCTCTAATGATCTGAGGAGACGCTTATTTTCTAAAGACTTTTTTCTTATTGATTTTCTAGTTCAGTTACTATTATTCTTATTATTTGACCAAAATAATTATATAAATGCCCTAGGGTACGACTCAATTAGGGTAGTAATTGTGTGTAATTTCATAACAATTTTTTTAAAAATTTTCTTTATATTTTTTGGTTGTGCGTTTTTTTGTATTATATTTTGTTACAAAAAAACTGGGCTACTAATTCGATGTAATATTTGTATAAATCAATTTATTTGGCAAACTGGTCAACAATCGCTTAATTTTTTTTGATGCAATTTTTTGACGAATATAAAAGACAAAATATAGTTATTTTAAAATATTAAGGTTTTTTCTGTAGCTAAAATAATTTTGCAAATAGAGTTTTTTGAACTTGGTTTAAGTTAAATAACGTTTTGAAAAAAATTATTTTTCCTGGGGTCGCATTCTGAAGAAACCCTTATATTAACCCCGATAAATCCATTTCAATAAAAATAAAAAAAAAATAAATATATATTGTAAATAAATAAACCTCCGCATATGGGACAGAAAATGATTGCAATGAATTTTTTTTAATTTTTTTCTCGCCCCGCAAAATCACCTCGCGCAAAATAAAAAAATTAATCAATGCGCGTATTTTATTTTTTATTAAATTAATCTTACGGGAGAAAATATTTAACCACCTCTCGAGTAAATTCTTATTCTTAAAACAATAGAAAAAATTAAACCCGACTTTTACCAGGTAAAATTAATTTTTCACTCGCATCCTTAAGCACGTAAAAAAAGTTACCCTGGGGTAACTTTTAACCGCGCGTCAGAATGCGACCCCTGGTCTACGTAAAAAATGGTAATAATTTAATTAATTATTATTAATTTTTATTACGTATACTGGTTTGGATTTTAACAAATACGGTATGGGACCTTTAGAGCTACAAGGAAGGAACTTGGAGCCATTTAAATTTTTTTAGAACTTTAAGAAAAAAAATAGTTTGGGCTTAGATTTACCTTCGCTTAGGCTTAGTTAAACGTTTTAACAATTTTTACTTTCGGCTCCAAGCTCCCAACTTACGGCTCCAAATTTCCGACTTACGGTATTTAAGTTCCCTATTTTGGGCTCCAACTTCCATAGGCTCCATCGACCCTAAATCACAAATAAACCATCCCTTTAAATAATACAATATTGACGAAGAATAAAAAAAATTAAATACATAAATTGTATTTTTTACACTAAGCAAACCTGATATTATTTACCAATATGTCTGATCTATTATATTTTGTAGGTTTGTAATAACGGAGCGAGACTGGGATTCCAAAAACGGCAATGTTTTGGAAATCCATTCCAATGTCGCGGACCTTTCTATCGGTACTGTTTCACACCCTGCGAAAATGAACAGAGGAATGTTTTTATTTAAGAGACTCTGAATATAAAAAAAAACAGAAGAAGAAAACCTAATTCTAATCGGTGTTAAACCAATCAATCGCGTATTTTCGGGGGGTATTTTCTTCTTTTTTCAGAATAAAACTCTTAAAATAAGGTACTAAAATAATACTTTTTCTTAAGCGTTAGCATACAACTTTTTTATTTAATTTATTGTTGTTTTTATTATAATTAAAACAATTTTTATTGCTTGTGGTGCTTATTTGTACATCTATATAAATATCAATTGTTTTTTTATGTTTTATTCGTCCAAAGTGTGGTAAAAACAGCAAATCAGTCGTTACAACAAATCAGTCATCAGCACGTAGACGAGGCTTTACACAGAACTTTCGTAAATATCCCACAGTGTAACATTATTCACACTGTGGTTTTATTTATTTTTTATTTAATTGTTGTTTTAACTGTAACTGCGCGCAAAATCGGTATTTTTCTGCAAATGTGCAGCGCACTTTTTACTGCACGCATAAACTCATATGAGTTTAATTTTTGTACAATGACGGAATTAAGTGAATTAAGGATAAGCACTATAATTGTAAAATCAGTCTATACTCTGCCGTTTTATTTTTACATAAACTATATAGTTTCAACATTACCATAAAATATTTTGTACTTGATAATTGTAGTTGGTCACGACTTTTTTTTAAATTTGTGTAAACTACTCTAAAAAATAAGTAATTTTACTTTTTCTATTTTCCTAATTAAAACGTCATCACATGAAAGTTTTCGGATATTTGCTACGTTTTTAACTGCTATAGAGTAATTATTTTTAGATATTTGTTAATATTCTTTCAATTCTTAGAATAACAAAATCGTGTAGAACTGAAAACCGCTTGCGAAATATTAATTTGATGTTATTTTGTTTCATTGTTAGTACAATTTTTTTAATATTTGTTTTCGTTGTTTTTGTTACCTTGTTATACGAGTAATTTATTATTGTGAAATAAACTTTTAGACTTCATGATTTTTATGCCATATTATATCAAGAATTCTTGATTATATTGATTTCAATAAATCTAACAATTAATTTTTTCTTGTGAACCGTTTTATATTTCGGCAAACACTATGGTCAAATCCTTTTCTTTGAAAGGAACTTGTTCAGTGATAAAAATCCCAACAGAATTATGATGCTATAAAATGACTTTCAGCCAATAAACGCTAATGAAAAAAATTGATCATCAAATAAATGTTAAGATCTCCAATTTTTTAAGCTCCTCCCAATTTAATTTCCACGGAGAAAAACGTATAAGCGCAGATCAGAAATAGTATCCTCCATTCAAGGGCCATTTTATCCTCGATTTAATGTGAACTTCTAAATTTTAAAATATTCCACTAAAGAATTTTAATGGGTCAACAACTACCCAAGTGTAAAAACAACCTAAGAATTTATTTTGTAACTAAGACAACCCTAGATTTAGATATCATATAACCAATTATCATGTACATTGGCAAGTTTATCCAGACTGGAGATTAACATGTTTTATTAAAAACATGTTAATCAAGTTATTAAAATAATAACTTGATAAAAAATAATAACTTATAACCAGGTTATTAAAATAAAAAAGAACATATGCAACATCTCTTTTTTTTTTAAAATACCTTTTTATTAATTTGTTTTCCAAATTGGAATACAAATATAAAAACATAATTTTAGGTTAAATCCCTCAAAGATTATAAAGTGCAAAAATCTAATTTTCTTTCCAATTTCTATATCATTCAAAAATTAAAACTCTGTTTTACAAATCAAAACTTTTTTCAATGATGAGTGAATTTTCCAGGAGTAAAATTCTAATTTCCCTCCGTATAGATTAACAACTGTATTTTATATTTGACACGATATTTCCAATTTTTAAGTGGCGATATTAGGTATATCCAAAGTTTGATAATGTTGCTATTAAATATTTGCGGAGGTATTAGCTAACCGAATCAATCATCACAAAGTACTGAAGCGCGAAAAAATTGCAAAAACGTTTCTTCACCAATTTCGTGGTGCCGAAAAATTTGTTTCAATAAAAGTGGATGATGTTCAGGATTTTTTTTCATAAAAATTGCTGGTTTAAAAAATAGCGACTGTACCTATAGGCACCTTGCACTGGAACTCGGTTTATACATGAAGTATGCAATATACATAAGCGTCACCATAATGGATAATTACCGTATCTTTTACTTATCTTTCGTAGTATGCAGATCAACCGATCGAAATTTCGCGCGCTTTCGATCGGCTGATCTGCATACTACGAAAGATAAGTAGGAGATAGGGTAATTATCCATTATGGTTACGCTCATGTAAATTCAATACTTCATGTATAAACAGAGTTCCAGTGCAAGGTGCCTATAAATCTAAAAAAAACCAAATTTGGACGTCGGAGAAAACTGGCTAATACAAAAAACTACTGCAATTTTTTGCATCCTTTTGAGTGTTATAAAAATTGATCGTTTTTCAAAAAAAAAATCGAAAACATTTGGTTTTTTTTAAAATTTCAATGAAATTTTTATATACACATAATTCAGCTACAAACAATTATAATTTAGTCAAAGTTCATGTAACAAAGTTTGTTCGTTGAATTGAGAGAAACTTTTCATTAATCTGGTAATTTTAGAAAGTTTTTTTGCATATAAACTTAAACATGAACAAGGTTTGATTTAAACTCTCTTGCTAACTAAATCATTGTTTGAAATAACAGGTGTGTATTTTTGTCTTTAGATCAAAGGTTTTACAAAAATAATTTTTGTCTAGCCTAATAGGGATGTTCCCTCTTTTCAATATCATGCTCCGGGGCTCCGGTTACTTAAACAGGAAGGAACTTTGGAGCTCCGTAACTTCGCCCCTTAAATAAACGATTTTAAGTTAATTCAAGCTTGAAATGGTGTATTTAATTTTGATTTGCAAATTTAATTTTTTTAAAGTTTTTTTTTAAAATTTAGTTGACAAAAATTTTTTCATTAATCTGTGACATTACTTTTTAATTATTTGCAGAATTAATATAAAATTAGAGCCGAGCTCCAGAGCTCCGAAAAATAAGCTTTAAGGAACATCACTAAGCTTAATAAAGCAATACAAACTAAGGTTAAAACGTTTATTGTCCACATAATTTACACAAGAACTTTTGACCTTTTCTTCGGTCATTATCAATTGCACTATAAATAAATAAAAATAATTACATATAAATTAAATAAATGTGTATAATATAAAGTAGAGTAAGATTACATAAAAACTAAAGATTACATAAAGATTAAATAGATTATCTTATTCTACTTTATATTATGCACATTTATTTAATTTATATGTAATTATTCCTATTTATTTATAGTAACACTGATGATGACCGAAGAAAAGGTCGAAAGGTCTTGTGTAAATTATGTGGACAATAAACGTTTTAACCTTAGTTTGTATTGCTTTATCAAAATTTTTATTTCTCCTATGGAAAATCAATCACTAAGCTTAATGTTATATAGCAATGTCAATATATATGCTTTTGTACTGTAATTTTGAAATCACGTATTTAGTATTCTGGTTAAAATTGTCTAGAAAGTTGTTTAAAATCGTCGTACCAATGTCCAAGAAACTTGGTGCTGCCAAAAACATAGAGCCTAAATGCATTATTGAATTAAGCTTAGATTTGAATAAAGCTTCAGCGATTTCAAACACACGGATTTGTGTACACCGGGTTCCAAAATACTTCGGTTTCAGTTGCTTTCGTTCGGTTACCATTTAGGCGTGTTCAGAGTGGTTGACTGAAAGAGTTTATTGAAAAAACAACGTCTTCATGCCGTTTTCTTCTCCTGGTATTTGAACGGCGACGGTTCTACTGTGTCCCAGACCTCTGAGACTAGTTCTGGAATTGTACAGAGAGTATTTAACGGATTTTTTGATCGACTCCCCGGTTTCGAGACCGGTTTTGTCAATGTTGTAAGCGGAAGCGGCGTATTTTGGAAGGCCATTGTTCTTTGGTAAATCTGCGCATGAATTGGAAACTTTCGCCGGTTTCGTTGAGTTTCTCCTAGTAATATAAATATCAGTAGTGATATGCAGTTCCGGTTTTCCGGGTTCCGGATGTTCCGGGTAAAATTCGGAATTCCGGTTCCGGTTCCTATTCCGGATTTTTGGAAAATCTCAATTAAAGTTTTGGTTCCGGTTCCGGTGTTTCGGGGGTTTCGCAGTGTGATGGGAAGTTCCGGTTCCGCGTTCCGGATGTTCCAGGCAAAATTTGGAATTGCGGTTCCGGTTCCTATTCCGGATTTTTGGAAAATCACAATTCCGGTTCTGGTGTTTTCGGGGTTCCACAGTTCCGCCGATCACTAAATATTAGTACATCACCATAAACCTAAGCCATCAAAAAACATTGTTAAAAGAAAAAAAAATTTAATCTAAAATAAATCGAAACTTATACTTGAAACATTTTTATTAAGAATCGGTTCTTCTATTTTTTTTTAAAATTTTTTTGAGTGAAAAGAAAATTTTTTAAAAACAAAAGTATTCGTACCGCATTGCAAATTATTACGAGACAGTAAATCTGAACGTTTTTATTTTACGTTTTATCCTTTTCCGATTAGGATCGCATTCTAGAAGCGGAATGAAACTGGCGGTTTGCTGTTTAGAATTTAAAAAAAAAGAAGATATTTGCAATTTATTTAACATCGAGCAGCGGTGAAGCAGTTCGATTCTGCGTTTCAGCCGAGCTATTTTACCTGAATATTTAAAAATGACTAATTAAATTAATGAGAATATTAACTTACAAAAAATTTAAGGAATCCAGAGTGTTTCCATTTGAGACCAAAGTGTCATCTATGCTAATTTCCGTAGACGGATGATAATCACGTAGACTGGTGTATTTGACTGTGTAAACTCAACAATAGTTTAAATTTCAATCCAGGACCTGTTTTATTGCACTGCACGATAATTGAAAAGAAAAGCTTATTAACGAATCTTATTCCGGAGTAAAAAAAAACGCGCCAGTTAGCAACTAAATATTGCCCTTATAACGCCCGCGCGCGTCACTATTTGTTTTATCCAGCGGAACTATTTGTTTTTCTCATATTTTATCGGGCATTTAAAAGCCTTATTCTCGTAAAGGACAAGTTACAGCCCGGCAAACTGTTAAGCCTGGTTTACACTACATATATACAAGTGTACTTATGAAGTAGGACGTAAGACGCAAGGGCCATCGGTTGGTTCACACCAAGACACCTAAAACGTATGACGTAAGATGTCTCAGTTATTTTTGGCATTAAAAACTATTTAATTTCGTCGTTAAAAGGGCTAGTTTTCATGCATAAATATTAAACTCACCCAATTTCAAAATTATTTTGACTTTTTCAACATTTAAAACAAAAAAAAACGAGTAAATGCTTTTGTGGGTATATGTTAAGGCAACAACCTTTTAAAAACTCAAAACCCCTAAAAAATCTCAAACTTCTCCTTCGGGTTAATATATAAACGTCCCAATGCCTTGTGTAACTAAAAAGGTTTTATTATTATATTTTTCGAAAAAAAGATTTTTAGGAATGGTACACAAATATTCCTGAAAAAACATTTAAGAACCCTTTTTATTGATTTTATCCTGCACAGACAAGTACTCAAAAAAGTTTATTTTTAATTGTTCTCAAATTAAAAACTAAAGATAAATTCTATCAGGGTGAAAATAGATAAGTGGTAAAGTAACCACTCGTTCTTTGAGAAAATATCACGTGCAGAGAAACACTTGACGCAACTTAATAATAATTGGTTACATGACCGCTGAAATTTTTTAAAAAATAATTTTCGCTCGTGCGTTTATTGTTTTTTTTTTCTTCCTGACGGAGAGCGGTTACGCCCTTAATTTCAGCCTGTAAGACTTTAAGAATAGCCTTTAAAAATGCTCTATCAATAGAGCAAGAAAAAGGGGCGATTTCTCCACGGGCGTGTGTTTAGACAGAAAAGATATGGACTAAAACTATAAAGTCTTTCAGGCTGAAATTAAGGGCGTAACCGCTCTCCGCCGGTAAGAAATAAACAATAAACCCGCGAGCGAGAAAAATTAAAAAAATTTTTAGCGGTTATGTAACCAATTATTATTTAGTTGCATCATGTGTTTCTCTGCACGTGATATTTTCTCAAAAAACGAGTGGTTACTTTACCACTTATCTATTTTCACCCTGATAGAATTTATCTTTAGTCGAAGATGGACATTATTTGCATCATAAGAAATTTGTATTTGATTTGGCCAGCTGCCCAATGAATAAAAATTTCTACCATATGATAGTTAAATATTTATACGTTAAACTAATTACACAGACCGTTGCATTTTGTTAGTCTAATGAAATGACAATTAAAACTTATACTCACAGCTATTTTTGACAAGCGCGAAATCGCCACATTTTCAATTAAAAGGTTATATTTTTATATGTAAGAAACAACTATAAATTTAAAAAAAGTGGTGATTTGTCAACTTGTCAAAGATTGCTGTGAGTATAATTTTTTAATTGTCATTTCATCAGACTAAAACAATACAACAGTGCTGTGTAATTAGTTTAACGTATAAATATTTTATTATCATATGGTAGAAATTTTTTTTTCAGTGGGCAGCTGGCCAAATCAAATACAAATTTTTTATGATACAAATAATGTCCATCTCAGACTGGTCCACATCTTTTCTGTCTAAACGATTTTATCCCGCACAGACAAGTATTCAAAAAGGTTTATTTTAATTGTTTTCAAATTAAAATTTAAAAAAAGTCCAAAATAGACATAAAAATTTGAAATGAGGTCAATTTCGACTAAGACTTAGCAATTTTTTAACCCGAACGAGATTTTTTGACATATTTTATTGCCTGGAATAACTGTTTACATATTTTTTCAGTGTAACATGCAAAAATTTAAAGAAAATACAACAGAAAAACAATTTATTTATCAGGCACAGTTAGTAAATTTCCGCAGTTTTTTCTTTCTTCGCTTACGTTTCTTTAAGTGCATATTTTGTAACTTAAATTTTTATACCCAGTGAGCAATATTTCAGGTACAAAATTATCGAAAAAACGCCATTTTCGGAGGGTCATATCTCCTTAACAACTGCAGAGTGCAGATGTTTTAATGAAAAAAATTTTGTGGGCTATTGGAGGCAAGGGTAAGGTTTTCACAAAAAATCAAAAAAATCGATGGAAAAAAGTTTGACTCCGTCCGTACCTTTAAGAGATCTTCCAAAATTATTATGCATTTTCTATTTTCTGTAATTTGTCGTAACAAAAAGGACTTTTACAACAAAATGGCATGTTGGTAACTTTTAACCTTGTAAAAAAAGATAGTTCTCGTCTAACCTATAATTAGCAATTTATTTTCTTGGTTTATTGCTCAGCGAATTACAAAATAGGAGGGGTAGAGTGTTAGTTTTAGCACCTAAGGGTGGTTCACACTACATTATTTAAGACGTATGACGTAGCACTTAAGACGTAACACGTAAACTTTATTAGTTTACAGTATCATACTTAAGACGTATGAGGCATCACTTAAGACGTAAGAAAGATTAGAACCGTGCTCTATCCTTACGTCAATTTACGTCCTTACGTTTTTCGACAATTCCGTACGTGAAATGCTCAATGGGTATAACGATTTAGGTTACAAATTATCTACTCAAAGAAAGCGGCTGCTTTCTACTTTAATTTGATACCTTGATTGTTAAGATTGGTGCAGTATTTTTTCGAGATATTGCGTTTTCCGTACGAAAAACCCGCGATTTTTTTGTTAAAAACACCAAACGACGGCAGTGATTTTATGAAGTTTGTGCAACCTTTTTTTCCTTCACTTCGTGGTTTTAGCAAAAAATCGTGAATTTTGAGTACGAGAAACGTAATATTTCGACAAAAACTACACTAGTCTTAACGATGAAGGTATCAAATTAAAGTAGAAAATAGCCGCTTTTTTGACAGCATAATTTGTAACTTAAATCGTTAAACCCATTGAGCAATTTTTCACGTCCAGAATTGTTAAAGAACGCCATTTTTTGGGGTCATAACTCCTGAACCAGTGGAGATATTTGGTTGAAAAATTTTTGTGGGCTAATGAGGGCAGGGGTAAGGTTTGTGCAAAAAAATTATCAAAATTGAAGACAAACAGTTTGACTCCGCACCGCATCTTTAAGCTCTGGAATTTATAAAGTGGGGCACCAACAGAAAATTGAAAGCCAACAGGTGGGACATAAAACATCGGGTGAAACGGTTTATATGTGTTCTTTGTTCTTTTAATTTTAACAGAATCGTTATTTACCTAGATTACTTCGGGCTCAATTTAACCACAAATCCAATTTCTCGCAATCGCAAATATATGAGTTTACACAAGTTACCAGAATTGAGAAGGATACAAACTGTATTTTAGTCTGACAACCTCATTTTTGCTGTTGATATAGCTTTTCCTGGTTGAATGGGACTTAGGGATGAGATCATCCATGGACAAAAATTTCGGCGGTGACCAGCTGCCGCAGCTACTGTCAGAATCGTCGTACTTTATTCGTTTTTTACTCTTTTGATTAATTGTTTTGTTTGTAGAATTTACATTTTTTTCACGACAAATTACAGAAAATAGAAAATGCATAATAATTTTGGAAGATCTCTTAAAGGTACGGACGGAGTCAAACTTTTTTCCATCGATTTTTTTGATTTTTTGTGAAAACCTTACCCTTGCCTCCAATAGCCCACAAAATTTTTTTCATTAAAACATCTGCACTCTGCAGTTGTTAAGGAGATATGACCCTCCGAAAATGGCGTTTTTTCGATAAATTTTGTACCTAAATATTGCTCACTGGGTACAAAAATTTAAGTTACAAAATATGCACTTAAAGAAACGTAAGCGAAGAAGAAAAAACTGCGGAAATTTACTAACTGTGCCTGATAAATAAAATTGTTTTTCTGTTGTATTTTCTTTAAATTTTTGCATGTTACACTGAAAAAATATGTAAACAGTTATTCCAGGCAATAAAATATGTCAAAAAATCTCGTTCGGGTTAAAAAATTGCTAAGCTCCTAGTTGAGTTCTACCTCATTTCAAATTTTTATGTCTATTTTTGGAACAGTTTTAAATTTTAATTTGAAAACAATTAAAATAAACCTTTTTGAATACTTGTCTGTGCGGGATAAAATCGTTTAAGACAGAAAAGATGTGGACCAGTCTGAGATGGACATTATTTGTATCATAAAAAATTTGTATTTGATTCCGCTAGCTGCCCACTGAAAAAAAATTTCTACCCCATATGATAATAAAATATTTATACGTTAAACTAATTACACAGCAATGTTGTATTGTTTTAGTCTGATGAAAATGACAATTAAAAAAATTATACTCACAGCAATCTTTGACAAGTTGACAAATCACCACTTTTTTTAAATTTATAGTTGTTTCTTACATATAAAAATATAACCTTTTAATTGAAAATGTGGCGATTTCGCGCTTGTCAAAAATAGCTGTGAGTATAAGTTTTAATTGTCATTCTATTAGACTAACAAAATGCAACGGTCTGTGTAATTAGTTTAACGTATAAATATTTAACTATCATATGGTAGAAATTTTTATTTATTGGGCAGCTGGCCAAATCAAATACAAATTTTTATGGTGTAAATAATGTCCACCTTAGACTAAAAATAAATTCTATCAGGGTGAAAATAGATGAGCAGTAAAGTAACCACTGGTTTTTTGAAAAAATATCACGTACAGAAAAACACATTACGCAACTAAATAGTAATTGGTTACATAACCGATGAAAATTTTTTTTAATTTTTCTCGCTCGCGGGTTTATTGTTTATTTCTTCCCGGCGGAGAGCGTTTACGCTCTTAATTTCAAACTGGAAGACTTTAGTTTTAGTCCATATCTTTTCTGTCTAAACACACGCCCGTGGAGAAATCGCCCCTTTTCTCCTGCTCTATTGATAGAGCATTTTTAAAGGCTATTCTTAAAGTCTTACAGGCTGAAATTAAGGGCGTAACCGCTCTCCGTCAGGAAGAAAAAAAAAACTAAAAACGCACCAGCGAAAATTATTTAAAAAAAAGTTTTCAGCGTTTATGTAACCAATTATTATGAAGTTGCGTCAAGTGTTTCTCGGCACGTGATATTTTCTCAAAGAACGAGTGGTTACTTTACTCACTTATCGAATTTTCACCCTGATAGAATTTATCTTTAAGTTTTTAACTTGAGAACAATTAAAAATAAACTTTTTTGAGTACTTGTCTGTGCAGGATAAAATCAATAAAAAGGGTTCTTAAATGTTTTTTCAGGAATATTTGTGTACCATTCCTAAAAATCTTTTTTTTCGAAAAATATAATAATAAAACCTTTTTAGTTACACAAGGCATTGGGACGTTTATATATTAACCCGAAGGAGAAATTTGAGATTTT
>JASAMX010016991.1:0-32834 GCA_030248175.1 Microlaimidae sp. YZB2_3
CATACATAGGGACGGGGGGCGTTGGAGGGTTAACCCCCCAAATTCTGAGTGGGGTTTAACGTTAACCCCTCACTCATAAGTGGGGGAGAAAGAGAAAAGGTTAACCCTCCAATTTAGGAAAAATGAAAAAAATGTGTTTAAAATGATTTCTACCTGCCTCCAAACTTAAGTTCAGAGGTCAAAATGATTGTTTAAGCAATAGAAAGCTCGAAAAAGCTATAAAAAGGGCTTTTTGACCTAAAATTAGCGTTTTTTACCTATTTTTCCTTCAAAATCGAAAAACGATATCTGTAAAATGCACTCCAGAAAAAAACGATACGGCTATTTTGCGTTTCTCGGATTTCAACCCCCCCCCCCTAATTTGGGGTTTAACCCCCCCACTCCGGACCAACTTGCCCATGTATGGTTTTGACTATCGTGTTTTTTCAGGCTTGGTTTTGATTCTTTCATCCAATCAGGTGGCGCTGTCGTCGATATCCACCTTTCTACCGGCGGAGGTGTGCCCCCAACGGATTCGCGCCAAGGTGACGTCGGTGTCTCAGTGTTTCGCGGATATTTTTTCCACGCTCCTAGTGTTCGCTTGCATAAACCTGCTCGAGGTATAGTTGCAGCGGTGTTGCGATAAGAGTAACATCAAGAATATATATAGCTCAAACCGTACCCCGCGCTGAGATTTTTCTGCAAAACTTACAAATGCGACTTTAAAATGAAAAGTTAATCATTTTCTGCTACTTTTTCCGCACAACAATTTTTAACACAGTGTTAGTTTTTTTGGCTGTAAATAAACAATGTGACTTCCTAGGTATTCCTGCGAATAATGTCGCAAAGCAAAAAAAAAAAAAGACGAATATTGACTGCACGAAAAAGTTTTATGTGTGAAATACAATAGTGAGTGCATAAACAACCGCTTAAAAAAACAAACAAAATAAAATAAAAAAACGAACAAAATACAAATTTTTGTCTTAGAGAAAAATTATTTTGCTATAGTGCAAGTGATGTTCCATGTTTTGGAGATCTATCAAAAATTAGTTTGCTAAATTATAAACATAAAGCTAATGGAAAGATTTATAATATTGCTAAAGGAATAGAGGCACGTTAGTTTTTTATGCATATATGAATAAAATCGTATTTTAGCCAACTAAATTGGTGTGCTACATACATATGCGTAATCCATAAAATTTCATGAATTCGGCAATGTTATGGTTCGCATAAAAGTGTCCCCTGAGTGGAATGCCTAAGTTTCAAGCGGCTGCACTGCACATTCATTATATCTTCCTCCCGATGATTCATGAATTTTACCATGATAAAAACGGCGCCCACAATCAAAAAGTAATCTCACCGAATTCTCCAGATTGCCTTTTCCACAGCTGAATCATTATCAACAATCCGTCAATTCCCTTGGCGGATCGTTCGTCCGCAGACCGAGATATCACCACAAAGTTTTGGCTAGGGATAGAGAGATATTATAATTTTAAGACTGAATTATTAGACTAGATAGGCTTATCGCAACACGTTAGATCGTCGGCGGATGGACCTACCTGTTTTTCGCCGTTTGCGCTCCGCTCTGGGCCCTGTGGTTCCGTCGCTATTTTCCCGAGACTCGGAATCGACCCGTTGACGAAATCGTGGCCCGATCCGGCACCGAAACCGCCCCTTTGCTGGGTCGGTTTGCCGAAACCAACCGACCCGCCACCGACTCCGGAAAAGAACCGCCGACCGACTACGGAGCCGCGGACCGACCCGCAGACCTCCAGGAAAAAGTGGAAGCGTGATTGAAAAAAAAAAATATTAAAAAAATCATGGTAATTTATGTAATTTGTATTTTCTTGTTTAAAGCGATTATATTAGTATAGATGTCATTATCACATGATAGTTTTTTTAAGTTTTATCGGCGACCGACTCACTGACTAGCTGTACCGCTTGCTTACTAATTACGACGCCGTCAACTCGAAAAACGACAGACCCACAAACTAGACGTTGGGGTGGAGTTGGATGTGTAATTAGAACATTTTAAAAATGATCATAGTAATTTAATATGTAATTAGATTGTTTTTGTTTTTTTTTGTCGTGTCAATAAAACATTGACAAGAAAATGCATACTCTTTTTTTTAAGTTTTATCGTCGACCGACTTCTGGAGCGACCCATCGACTTGGAAACCCACAGATCCACATACCGAAACAGAAGGGTGGAAAAATGATTGAAACATTTTCAAAATAATCATAGTAATTAATGCTATTAGCTTTTTTTGTTTTAAAGTAGTTATTTTGACGCGGGGTTGTATCGCATATAGTGTATTCAGTAGTTTTTTGTTAGTTTTTTTGGGTTTTACAAGACCGACGAGATAAAATCACCTTATAAAATACTGGCTATAGCATACCGTTGACCTACCCACAGACTTAGACTACAAAAGCCGGTCCACTAAACGCGTGCTGACTGGGTGCTAAGTTAACACGTTGTTTAAAATTTTGATAATGTTTTAATTTTGGTGATTGGGTGCTAAGTTAACATGTTGTTTAAAATTTTGATAATGTTTTAATTTTGGTGTTTTTTTTTCTCAAGATATCTTTAGGAACTCTTTTTTTTAAATGGGATAAATTAATATTTACACAGTTTTAGGCATATTTACTTTAAATAAATGCTAATAAAGCCCTAACCTCTATATAGTTATGAGTTGTTCCAACCCTTAAATAGGGGTTATTTATTACCTTATTAGCTTGTATTTATAACAAATATGCATAAATTAATAAAATATCAATTTATGCCATGCAGACAAAGAGTTTAATGATATTTCTCGAGAAAAAACCCAAAAAATAAAACATTAGCAAGTTTTAAACAATGTGCTAAGATAGAACTTACATAGTCAGCACGCGTTTAGTGGACCGGCCCCAGGAGTGGAAGTGTGATACTAAAACAATTTAAAAAATATCATATAGTAATTTAATGTAATTCGTTTTTTGTTTTAAAGCAGTTATATTGACAAGAAGCTATATCACATATTCTGTAGGGTATCTGACTTAATTTCGGCCAGGCCTTAGTTTCGGCCACCAATTTAGGGTGTTTGAAAATTGGCTTATTTTTAAAACACAAAAGAACTAGCACAAAAGTAACTAGAAAAATGTTGAATAAAGTGTTTTTGCCAAAGGTTTTTTTTGTGTTATTCTGCATTATCAACATTTTCTTACAAAAAGTGAATTTTTTGTGATTTTCTGGATTTTAGCTTTGCGTTTAAACTGCATCAAATTTAGAGCTAAGCACTGTATAACCTTAAAAAACTTCTATTTAAAACTCGAAATTGTTAATTTTTATGTTTTTACATAGCACATAATTTACTAGGTTGTATTAAATTATGAATAGACCGGAAGGAATTTTACAAAAATAATATAGAAACACATTGAAAAAGTTAGGTTATTTTCTTGGCGGAGGGATTCAGTCTTATAGTGAATATAGTAACTATCAATGTCAATGGGGTTTTCCCACCCAACCCACCACTTACCACAATCAAAAAAGTACCAATCATTCAAAAAGTTGTAAAAGTAAATTAAAACAAAGCAAAAATGTCAGGTTATTTCCTTTGGCGGAGGAATGCATTCATAAGAATTACGTAGTAAACATCTGTGCGGGCTCGAGTATTCCAGCTCTCAATTGGCTAGGTTTGAACTATCATATATAAACCGATATAAGAATTTCTCAAAAATTATTGAAATGCAGTAAATTAACAGGCTATTTTCTTGGCGGAGGAATGCAGTCAGATATGAAACATCAAGGAGAGGCAAGGGTTGGTGTGGAATTATACCACTCATTAACTTTTTTAACGTCTTGCTTACCCTTAAAGTTGATAATTTTGTGTTATGTAATCGTTTTTTTTTTGTGTATTAGGCTTTTGGTTTTGTTTTTTTTAAACCTAAAAAGTGGCCAAAATTAAGGCGGATTTTGTTTTTTTTTTTGTTATTTTTAGGTTAAAAATATAAAAAAATGCATATGAGTGGAATAAAATTTTTACCAGACGTTCTTTAAAATTGGCTGGCTGTAACAAAAGCCATTTTATGTTGAAATATTCTTTTACATCAAATAGATTTAACAAAAAACAGGTGTTATTAAAACTTGTTTTTAAGGTTTTGACAAAATTATTTAAAGTCTTGATAATAGTTATAAAAGTTTGCAAACGGGAAAAATTAAGTAATATGTACCAAGAACAATGTCTACGGATAAATTTGCAACCTTTAAAAATATTTGTCGTTCGTTTTTTGCAATAGTTATAGCCAGTTTTTTATGAGGCCGAAGTTATTGGCACGCGCCTTAACTTCGGCCACTGTAAAAACAAATTTTAAACATCCACTGATTTTTAAGTGTAACAGAAATTTTGAAATTTCACACTGGAATAACAAAAATAGCTGTCGTTTGACTTTTAGTCCAAATCCTGGCTTGATTAGAAGAGCCAGAAAAAATTATCCAAAAAATAAAAAAAGGTGGCCGAAATTAAGTCAGTTACCCTATAGGTTATTTATTTTACCGTCCACCGACTCCAAAACCGACAAGTCTATTGAGCGCGGGCGCGAGAGAGAGAGAGAGAGAGAGAGAGAGAGAGAGAGAGAGAGAGAGAGAGAGAGAGAGAGAGAGAGAGAGAGAGAGAGAGAGAGAGAGAGAGAGAGAGAGAGAGAGAGAGAGAGAGAGAGAGAGACAGAGAGAGGATTGTGTTTAGAACTTTTAAAATTTATCACAATAATTTGTATTTGTACTGATTGCTTAAAATAATTATATTTACTGTGGGTGCGAGTGTTGTATTTTCTTTTGTGTTTTAGCGCACCTTTGGCACGGGTGCCCCATAAGAATTTTATTTCTCACAAATTCGAACCTGAAATTTTTATCTTTGGTATTTTGTGGAATTATTTAGTTATTTGTTTCAAACGTACCACGTGTAGGGCATTTTGGCTCTTATGTAAAACATTGCCTTGAAAAATACTGTATAAAAAATAAAGCAGAAAATATGGGTGATTTTATGCTGAAAGAATGTTTAGACAGAAAAATGTGGACCTTTGAAGATTCGTAAAATACACTTTTATGATAGAAGTAAAATGACTTATAGCTAAAGTCTTTCAGGCTAAAAATAAGGGCGTAACCCCTCGCCGCCAGGAAGAAATAAACAATAAACCCGCGAGCGAGAAAAATTGAAAAAAAGTTTTCAGCGGTTATGTAACCAATTATTATTTAGTTGCGTCATGTGTTTCTCTGCACGTGATATTTTCTCAAAGAACGAGTGGTTACTTTGCCACTCATCTATTTTCACCCTCATAGAATTTATCTTTAGTCATTATTTTTTAAATTTTAGTGTCAAAAAACAATAAATAAAACTTACATTCAAATTATTTTGCATAAAACGTTAATCAGCTATTTAGATTTTTAAAATCCAACACATAACACTAAAATTGGCTTTTACACATAACCGTAGTGTTTTGAAGTATAGACACAGGCCGTAAACTGAAATAATTTTGAAACCAAAGTATGGAGAATCACGACGGTTAATTTAATGTACACAAAAGTCTTGAGAAGAATTGAAAATAATTTAAATAAGATCGGAAAAAATGGGGAAGAAAACATATTAACAACCACCTGTTTTTTTAGAATAGTTATTTTATGTTTAATTCTTATTTTCTTATATTATCATCTTATTTTTTTAGTTAACCAAAGTCATATACAAATTTTTTTTAAATCTTCTACAAACCTTTGTGTACATTGAACTGTCGTGATTCTCCTTCGATTAGAAAATTCCACGCTACAAACACTAAATAAAAACTTGTTTCTAGGTCAAACTTTAAACAGTAATTGAAACACGATTTTTGATAATATGGAGTAAAATATAGGCAATTTTTACTGTTAAAAAAATTTAATAAACCAAACCGGTAGTATAAATTAAAATATTTGTTTTAACATAGCTGATAGTCCGGAGAATCTACAAATTTACAAAAAAAATTATAAATTCGATAGTTCCATGGACCACAAAAAATATGCACAAATTTGTTTTTGCTTAAAAACCTAATTTAAACTTAGTTTTGATCAGATTTATTTTTCTAACTCTAAGCTAAGCCTAAAAACCAAGCTTAATTGTACGAGTCATTTTTATTAAATTATTCCTTTTTTAAATTGCATTTTTTTTTTCACCACTGAATTTTGGGACCTTTTTAAGCGGTTGCTATACAAAATAGATGAGAACAGGAAAAAAGTAAAAGTATTTTTAAAACCGCCAGACTCTCGGAAATCGAACAAGTATTTATTTATGCTGATTAAAGTAGTATTGAAAATATTTTCTCTATATCATAAAATGTACCTTTAAAAAAAGGCGTTTTTCGGCTACGAATGGCTAGTGATTAAACTACGTTTTTTGGCTAGTGATTAAACTGTAGTTTAATCACTTTTTAATGCCCAAAATTGAGATCGCAAGGTCCGAATTGACCTAGAAACATGTTTTTTATTCATTTTTGTTGGGTGAAATTCTCAAAAATGATTTTAAGGACCCGTCCAGTAAGTACTTAAACCAAAAGCTTCAGCATCGGCGGTTTATTGTAAGATTAGGATGCCCTATCCACTATTTCTTTATAGTGTGTTTTTTTCGCGGGGATGTGGCTACTCAAATATGGACAAAAAAGCTAAATTTTGTGGTTTTTGTCCGTAAGAATGCAATGATGTGCACAAAAAAAACCACCGACCACAAACCGACCAAGCGAAAATTACAAAATTTAGCGCTGCTGTCCATATTTTTTAGAGAAGTCACATCCCCGCGAAGAAAACACACGCTATAGAGGAATAGTGAATATACATTTCTTTATTAAAAAAATTTTAGTGCAAATTCCAGTACCAGGTGTCTGTTAAACTTATCCACGTAAAATTCATGAATATTATTTTTGCACTGAAATGTATACTAATTAATTTTACAAGTTCATATTGTTTTTATTTGTCATCCAAAAACAGTAAATTGCACAAACTCACAAATATTTATGTTTTATCATATAAATAACTTATTTTAAATGGCATTAATACAATAAACAAACACATTTAAATCAAAAGTATGTTTGTTATATCTTGAAAATAATCTTTTCAATGTCACATCCCCCAGCGGACAATTGGGAGGGTTAGAGGTTATACCCCCCACAATTCCAAAACAGCTTATCTTCCCCCTTTTGGGACAAACACCGAAAATTTGGGTTGCTCTTAGTACTAAATAAACCCATAAAAATGAGATTTTCGGGGACACCCTCTACTTTCGGTCGCCTCATTTTTTTTCGGGTACTACGATACCAGGAAAAAACGAGACACAGGCTACCTACGGTTTTACTTCACCCCATAATTCAGTTATACTAGCAAGAGAAGCAACATTGACTCCTTAAACATTTAATATTTTTTAAAGTCAATATTTAAATATTTTAAAATTTAACTCTGAATTCAATAAAGTTTTTCGATCCATTTTTGATTTATATAGAATTTACCAACAGAAAACTTCACGCATAAACAGTGATCAAAGTGTAAACTATTAATTATGGAACAAGTATATCACATTTAATAAACGGTAGTCTTCTGAAAACTGAAGAATACAAACAACAAGGACATTAGGTGGGTTTTTTTAGCGACATACAAGAACATTATTTCACAAAAAGCTTAATCTGCTGACATTTAATTATTATTTTACTTTTTTTAATAAATATTAAAAAATTTAAATTTAGCATTATTACTTATTTCAACAAAGTGATAAAAAGGTTTTATCAATATAAACTGGCAATCGTTCTCAATGCTTTTTTAAATCCAATTTTACTCTTTAACAGTGCAATGAACAATACAATATTATAATAACCTAAACATTTAACAATGATATCGTAATTGCTCTCTTCTCCAACAATTATGTAGTATTGAGCCACAAGTTTTTACTGTCCACCCCCGTAATAGCTAAAAATATATGTACAAAAAAATATAAAATTTGAAAATGACAAAATTTATCTTTTTATCTAATTTTTAAGAGTGACACTCTGACACATATCTTGAACGAAAAGCTTTTGTTCGCAACAACAGAAAAAAATTATTCTAAAAGTAAAAAAAAGATTATTCGAAATTTGTTTTACCACTTTTTTGTTGGTGCCTTTATGAAAGAAATTCAGATTTATTTTTAAAGTCTTTAAAAATAATTAATGCATACACAATATTATTATTATTATTATTCGAGTATGAATGAATCCCTTAAAATTAAAAAAAATCAATAAAAATCCTTTCACTTCTGGTACTGTTGCCAAAACTCTAAGAAAAATCATCAACAAAACCCTCTTATTACTGGTAATGCCGCTAAAGCTCCACCAAAATGCAATAAAATCTTTCGCAATTCTGCTACAGCCGCCGAAGCTCTGCCGAAAATAATAAACCCTCTTCTCAGTTTTTTCAAAATACCACGACACCAGACCTGTGCACGGCCCCTGAGTTTTATGGGAGGGGGCCAATTTCAAAATGGGAGGGTGGCACCGGGGGGCTTTTTTTTGAAACGGAGGGGGCAGTAAAACCGGGTGGGAGGAAAAGCAGGGAAGAAAGAAAAAAATTAAGCAAAAATAGGTGCGCTAAAAATGCACTAAAATGGGCTAAAAACTGCAAAAAAATTTGTGATGATGGCGTCATAACAGGTCAAAAATGGCACCATAATTTTTGGGTACCTATTTTTTTCATTTTTAGACAAGTAGGAGGCAATAAAACGGTGAGGAAGGGGAGAGCCACTAATATACCGGGGGGTATTTTCAGACCGTGCAGAGATCAGGCTCTACGGAAAACATCAATCAATAAAAAAAACCCTCTCACTCACTTCTGGTACTGCTGCCAAACGGCCTGGGGGTTTTGTCCGCCCCCGTAGAACTGGTACCATTGCTGCCAGGCCTGCTGCTGAGCGTTTGTCATACCACCTGCGGCCGCCACGGGGGCTCCGGCCCCGTAACCGTAGCCGTAGCTACCGTAGCCATAACCACCCGCTGCCGCAGCCCCACCCATGGCACCCTAAAATAAAAATTACTGAATAAAAAGCAAAAAAACGCAAACAATCAATACTAAACACAAATAAAAAACCAACAGTAATTAATTAGACATACAAAATTGATGTCTTGGCGTCCCCAGGAGGTTTTAACTGTGGCCCCGTTAATCTCAGCCCCGTTTAGATTAACGATGGCATGGGTGGCGGAATCCTTATTGTCGAAACGGATAAACGAATACCCTAAACAAAACATATATAATACTATTAGGAGAACTGACTTCAATTCGGCCAAAGTCAATTTCGGCCACCAGGTTGTTATTTTCGCTATACGCCGTAAATTATAAAATGATCTGTGTATGGTTAGATAGATCATTATGTAATCTATCTGGCCATAAGCAATTCATTTTATAACTTTACGCAAGACAAAAACAACAGCTGGTGTCGAAATTAAGGCTGGCCGAATTTAAGTCAGTTACCCTATATAATATAAAAAGATATAGGGTAACTGACTTAATTTCGGCCACGCCTTAATTTCGGCCACCAATTTAGGGTGTTAGAAAATTGGCTTATTTTTAAAACACAAAAGAACTAGCACAAAAGTAACTGGACTAATGTTGAATAAAGTGTTTTTGCAAAAGTTTTTTATTCTTGTTATTCTACATTATCATCTTTTTCATACAAAAAGTGGATTTTTTGTGTTTTTCCTACTTTTTACTTTGTGTTTATACTGCTTCTAATTTAGAACGAAGCAATATATATCCTTAAAATATCTTCTATTTAAGGCTCAAAGTTGTTATTTTTCTTGTTTTGATATTTTCTTCATAATTATTTTGATTGCGTTTATCTAACTGCGCATTTTTTTTTTTTTCTTTTTTCTTCTTTTTTTTTTTTTTTTTTTTTTGTTTTTTTTTTTTTTTTTTTTTTTTTTTTTTTTTTTTTTTTTTTTTTTTTTTTTTTTTTTTTTTTTTTTTTTTTTTTTTTTTTTTTTTTTTTTTTTTTTTTTTTTTTTTTTGTTTTTTTTTTTTTTTTTTTTTTTTTTTTTTTTTTTTTTTTTTTTTTTTTTTTTTTTTTTTTTTTTTTTTTTTTTTTTTTTTTTTTTTTTTGTTTTTTTTTTTTTTTTTTTTTGTTTTTTTTTTTTTTTTTTTTTTTTTTTTTTTTTTTTTTTTTTTTTTTTTTTTGTTTTTTTTTTTTTTTTTTTTTTTTTTTTTTTTTTTTTTTCTCTCTCTTTTTTTTTTCTTTTTTTTTTTTTTTTTTCTTTTTTTTTTTTTTTTGTGTTTTGTTTTTTTTTTTTTTTGTTCTGTTAATTTTTTTTGCTTTTTTTTTTTTTTTTGCTTTTTTTTTTCTTTTTGTTTTTGCTTTTTTTTTTTTTCTTTTTTTTTATAAGGTGCCGATTTTATGTCTGTTACCCTAATAAAAATATTTTTATTATAACAATATAATTTGTACAAAAACGCTGTACAGTAAAAATAGACTTTGTTCTAATGTAAAAGTCCCAGCTGTACACTTTAAACTGGTGATGTTTTATAATATTAAAAAAAAATTGGTCACCTAAAAAATTTGAAAAAATAAATCTATAACATCATTTTTTAATTATTAGCGACATTAGTACAAAGACAGGGCGCAGCTCCGGCTGCGGAGCTCCTTAAAGCGATAAGCGAAGCTCCGCTCTAAAGCTCCGAACCTTGGGAATGTCTTTGACCATACATGGGCACGGGGGGTTAACTCCCCACAAATTTTGAGAAGGGGGTTTAACCCCCTCTCACTCAGAAGTGGGGGGGAAAGGTTAACCCCCAATTTTGGAAAAATGAAGAAAAAAAGTGTTTAAAATGACTTCTAACTGCCTCCAAACTTAAGTTTTAAGGTCGAAATGAATGTTTTAAGCAATAAAAAGTTCAAAAATGCAATAAAAAGGACTTTTTGACCTAAAATTAGCGTTTTTTACCTATTTTTTCTTCAAAATCGAAAAACGATATAGGTAAAATGCACTTCAGAAAAAAGAAAAAAAACGATATGGGTATTTTGCGTCTCTCGGATTTTAACCTCCCCCCCTCCCCCTCACTCCGGACAAACTTGCCCATGTATGTCTTTGACCTTTCTTTGCAAGGTACGCGCAGTTAACCATTTTATTCAAGTGCTTTACCAAAACTTTTTTGTTTTAGATTATTTTGTTGATTACCTATTGTTTTTTTGTGAATTCTAGTTTGATTGCTCTTGTTTCTGTCGATAAATAAATAAAATAGTTTAATAAAAAAACCCTAAATTACATTAATACATAAATAACAAACGTGTCGATTCAAAGTAGAAGCGAAAATAACCAGGCGCTGAAAAATTTAGACATCCAAATTTATTGAAAAATTTGGCCGATACAGGAATTGAACCCGTAACCTCCAAAGTCGACTCTGGCGTGCTATCCATTACACCATAGGCCGGACAATGAAAGAGGAAAGATAATCACCTTTTATTAACGCTTGCACTTTAAGTTTTCACGGAAGGGACACAATGTGTCACACAAAATTAAATCATGAATTACCCAATTTTTCTCTCTAAACTTTGTTCCACAGAAATACTCAAAAAAAATCCGCAACAAAATATTTGTTTACCGATTACAATACAAAAATATAATTAAATTTTTTACGATGGAAGATTTACGTTGATACTTTTGATAAATGAACACGGTCACCGAAGCTAGGGGGATCTTTTTTCCCGATAAATGACATTTTAAAAAAAGACCAAAACCACAAGGGGATCTGGGGGACCCGTAGAGGGTGGTCGAACTCCTCTCGCTTTGGGGGCAAAAAAAAAACAGAAAAACAACAAAATACTTTTAATGTATTAAAGGTTTAATAATTGTTTTTTTTTTATAAGATAATACTACATTTTATTGAATAAAAAGCGATATTCTGGTATAAAAAGGGTGTAAAAACATGAATTTGTGTTAAAAATTAACGTTTTTGGATGAAAATTTAGTTTAAAAAAAGTATTTAAAATTTTCTCGAGGAGGGGAGGGAGCGTCAAATTTTAAATTCTAGAGTGGGGGTCAGTATTAAAAAATTCAAAAATTTGGGGGGAGAGGGGGGGGCCCCTGGATTTTTTCTAGATGGGGGGGGGGGCAAAATTTTGAGGCTAGGGGGGATGAACCCCACTCAACAGCTCCCTTGTTTATCTATGATACTTTTCCAGGATTACCGGCGCTAAATATAACAAGCGTCGTAATAAAATTTATATACATTTATATGAGAAAATGAATTATGAAATAACTTACCTTGTTGCTTAAAGACCCTAATTTCCATAATAGTGCCGTATTTTGCAAAGTGTTTACGCATATCATCTTCTAAAAATTTAAATACGGTTGAAACATCTAATAAATAGTCCATTAATGACTTTTTAATTAGCATTATTTTTTGGAATGGCGTTATTAAGAATGTTTTAATAATTACTGACAAAAAAGTAACTAAATAAAATAACAAAACAAAAATTATTTTCTAACAATAGCATTAAAAGAAAAATATTAAAAAAATATTAAAATCGCAAAAAACCTGTTGTATTTGCGTTGATTCCGCCACAATAAACAGTACAATTTGTGGGACCGGTTTGGTTGTAAACTTCATCGAAATTCAAAGTACCTAAAAACAAGCAAGATAAAAAAAATGTTATTATGGGTTTAGTCTTGTTAATTGCTTAGAGCGGCAAACTATTTTGCAGGTATATAAAACGAAAAAGTCGAATGAAAGAAAAATGACAAAACCTTTAGGAACTATTTTTGAAGCTAAGCTCAACCAATTGTAAAAAGAGTGAAATAAAATTAAATTGTCGATTTTTCGATGACTAAAACCAAGAAACGGTCAAAATGAGAAAAAAATGAAAAAAAAAACAGACAAATATTACACTGTGTCTGGCATAGGTGAAAACGGTCCGGAGAGCTAGGGGGGAGGTGGTTACCCGGGGTAAATTAAATTTTGAATTGTAGGGGGGAGGAGGGGGGTCCCAGAGGGCTCTGAACTGAACCCGCCTAGCTTTTTAGGGTGGGGAGGGGCGACCCGGGGTGCAAAATTTTGAAATCTAGAGGGTGGTCAGGCGGGGTCCGGTGTTCAAAGAAAAACGGTTTTAAACCATAATAAATTTAATAATTGTTCTTTTTATAGGATAATACTACATTTTATTGAATAAAAACAATATTCTGGTGTAAAAAGAGTGTAAAAACATGAATATGTGTTAAAAATTCACGCTTCTGGAAGAAAATTTAGTATAAAAAAAGTACCTAAAATTTTCCCGAGGGGGAGGGGGTTGTCCGCTCCCAACCTCTAAGGGGTGGGGGGTCAAGGTGAAAAAAATCGTAAATTTGGGGGGAGTGGGGGCCCTGGATTTTTGTCTAGGGGGGCCCCAAAATTTCGAGGCCAGGGGGGGGGTGGACCCCAGTCCCCACCCTAACCCCCCTTTTTCACCTATGATGTCTGGTTAATAATTTTCTTTTGTTTTAATCGATAATTACACGGCCGCTGTTTTTGTGTTCGTTCAAGTTGTTTTCCTAAGACCTGCCAAAACTGAGCTGCAGTCTGTTTGTGCTTTTTCCACGACTTAAAAACTTTCCTTATCTCTGTCTTTATCACGTCACGTGCTAAACGCACGCAGGTGTAAACAAAGCTCGTGTTTTTCTGGCATCCAATCCAAATATTGCTGAGAAACGATTGGACGAAATTCTGTTATACACTAGGAGCTGGCCACACGCTATTCTATTATTTATCAGCGGGGACCCGGTTCTAATCCGCGTGCAAACCTCAAAAATGCAGAAATAGTCAAGCGGTGATGGTATAATAATAACTTACGGGTGGTTCCAGGTCCGACGGGTTTCCGAGTGGCCCAGTTGGTTCGGATGGTCCTCCTACCCAGCCACTGGCCGTTCATCTGCTCTATCGCCCGTTCTGCGTCCTAAAACAACACGCCATTTCAATAAAAAAATGTATTATTAGCAGACCTTTGCACCACCCGCCCCGGGGGGGGGGGGGGGGGGGGCGGCGGGGAAGTGCTTTTTTATTGGGTTTTTTGTTGTTGCTTTTTTGTTTTTTTTTTAAAGCTGAAGCGGGCCGGCCATGGATATTCCATATTACCGCCTACCACCCTATATCAGCACTGTTGTTGATGTAGAATGTTAGTCAAAGGCCCAACACCTATCAGATGATTTTAGGGATTATATGAGAGGTTATATTTTATAATAAAGAGAGATCAATAAAAATTTATTTTACGTATCTCACATGGGGGGGGCAATTCCAAAACGGGGGGGGAAGGGGGGCAACTTTTTGAAACGGGGGGGGGGGGACAATAAACGGGAGGGGCAAGCAGGGGAGAAAGAAAAAAAATGAGAAAAAAAGAATAAAAAAAACAAAAAAAGAAGAGAAAAGGGAAAAAAGGGACAAAAAAGCGAAAATAGAGAAAAATAGGTTCTAAAATGGCTTAAAATACATTGGAATAGGCTAAAAACTGCGAAAAATTCGCGATGATGGCGTCATCGTTGATCAAAAATGGCGTCATAATTTTCAGGTACTTTTCAATTTTTTGGCAAAAGGGGGGGGGGCGAATTCTCCAATAAAGGGGGGGGGCACTTCCAGACCGTGCACAGGTCTGTATTAGTGTAGTTCTATTACAACATAAAGAGTTACAAACAATCAGTATAAAATTAACGCGACTACTTTATGTGTGTACGTACCTATGCGTCTTATATGCAGACCTGTGCACTGCCCCCCCGGCGTTAAAACGGGGGGGCAATTCCAAAATGGGGGGGCACGAGGGGCAACTTTTTTGAAACGGGGGGGGGGGGGAGCAATAAAACGGGGGGGGGGGCAAGCAGGGGGGAAAGAAAAAAAAGAGAAAAAAGGAGAAAAAAAGAGAAAAAAAGAAAGGAAACTTAGGGCAAAAAGGGACAAAAAAAAAAACGAAAATAAGGTAAAAATAGGTCTAAAATGGCTTAAAATACATTGAAATAGGCTAAAAACTGCAAAAAATTCGCGATGATGGCGTCATCATAGGTCAAAAATGGCGTCATAATTTTAGGGTACTTTTTCATTTTTTGGCGGGGGGGGGGGCAATAAAACGGGGTGGGGGCAAATCCTCCAATAAAACGGGGGGCATTTCCAAACCGTGCACAGGTCTGTATATGGGTGTCTTATATAATAAAACAAGTCACAATTACAAATATTTTGACTTATTTTGCTATCTTTGACTTTTTGGATTTTTTTACGAACACAATATTCATGTTATAAAATAAAACCTATGAGCAACCTTAAGCAATGGACGAAAAACCTTAGTTTTCCAAAGGAACCGAAACAAAACCTTAACCCTTTGGTATTTTTTCGACCAAAAAGAGCTGCATATTCGCAGAAGGTATTCCTCGTCAGTGCTGCTCACTGTTAATTCCACATCTGGACGGTGAGCGGGGCAATCAAGACACGCAATTAACACTAAGCAGCGATGGCGCGGAATCTCTTCTGCGGATTTGCAGCACAATGAACTCCAAAAAGTTAATAAGAAAGCTTGAATTTTTATTATGATAATTTTTTAACTTTTAATTGTGTAGTTTTAAGAAGGAATGCCAATATTTATAGTTACCTAAATACATAAATATGAACAGTACCTCCTTATTAACGAAGGACACGAACCCATAACCTTTCGATTTTAGAGTCTGCAGATCTCTTATGACTTTCGCGTCTCTAAAAACAATTTATTGTATAAATTTATAGCTAAATGCAAATTCACTAATTATACAAATTATTTAAAAATTTTACAAAACCGCAAATGTGTAAGTGAAATTTAAGGAAAAATTAAAAGCCATAACCTGAAAATTGAATTGATAGTGTAAAAAATACATTACACCGAAGCAAACAACGCTTGACTGTATAATAAAATGATTTAAGAAATAAAAATAAATATCTGTTGATAAATCTTTAATTAAATTTGAAAAAAGAACGCATGCCACCCTCATATTATAAAAGTAAACTCCATCATCCAAAGAATTGATATTAAATTATTAATAATATCACAAAAATCCCCAAAAAACGCAAAAAGTTAAAAAAGAGTGTAATAAACATTCGACAGTTGATGTTGATACTATGAAAATTGTACAAATATGTATAAAACCATTCGTGAAACACCACAAGTTGCACCACAAAAAATGGGTGTTTGAAAATATTTTTCAATAATATTATTAAAAGGAATTTAAAAATTTAAGCCAAAAATAAAATGGAAATAATTTGGCTTACAAACGATTTTTACAATACGTCGATGTGTCCATTGTCTGACTTCTATCTCTTTTGCAAACTATTAAGAAAATAAAATTTAGTATTCCGAAAAATTAATTTTGACTCGTACACATCTAATAATTGCTTTTACAAAATACTTAAACTCTTAAAAAGCAGAAAAATTTAGAAAAAAGGGTAGATTTAAATTGGGGGACTGTCTTGAAAATCTTTAATTTTCATCACTATCGCCCCCTTACCCTGTCTCCTAGAATTTGGGCTTCGAAAAAACAGCATGTCCTTGTAAATAACGGAGTCCCATTCTATTACTTGATTCAGAATTGTTTAACACAAAAAATTAATATTGTTAAAGCATATATAAAACACGCTGCAAAAATTAAGGATTAATAAATAAATTATAATAAATTATAATATAATAAATATATTTTAAAATAAAACTTACGAGATTTCTCCGAAAGGAGCGAAAGCGTCTCGTAGCGATTTATTATCCACTTCTAAGCTCAGATCCCCGACGAAAATGTGGAAATGTTCTGTAAAAAAAATAGTAGGGCAACTGACTTAAATTCGGCCAGGCTTAGGCTTAGCTTTTAAACTGTTTTGCTTTGGACACCGGACCCCACCTGACCCCCCTCTAGGTTTCAAAATCTTCCACCCCGGGTCGACCCCCTACTCGTAAATTTTTAGTTCCTTTTTTACCTAATCTCCCTTCCCGAGACGTGTAAAATTCATACTCATGCTGTTTATTCCCCCCATATACATCGCTATCGCTTCTTGGTCCCTATAAAAACCCACAGAAGGCGCTAGGCCCGGGGACGACCCCTCTAGGTTTCAAATCTTCCACCCGGCGACCCCCCCCCTAAAACTAGGGGGCCCTCCCCCCCTAGATTTTGAAATTTCATTTACCCGGGGTAAACACCCCCCTAGCTTTTTGACCGTGTTCATCTATGTAGATAGATGACATGACGACCTATCAAGTCATGCCGATACTGAAGTCATTTCATAACTTTGTGCATGACAAAAATAACAACCGGTGGCCGAAATTAAGGCTGGCCGAATTTAAGTCGTAAAATTATAATTAAATTAGTAAACTATGTGTAAAATTCAAATTTAAAAAAAACATCGGTAAAATAAGAAAAATCCAAACCCAACTACATCTAAAATATTTAAAAAAAACTAACAAAAAACACTACAATTTTAAAAAAGTATTGGAGAACTGGTATTTAAAAATTCGACGAATCCATTAACTCATTGGGATTCTTTCAGCTGCATATCAGCAGAAGGTATTCCGCGTCACCGCTACTCAGTGTTAAACTTGGCTACGATGGCAAAGCCGAAACGGAGTTTAACAGTAAGCAGCACTGACGCGGAATCCCTTCTGCGGATTTACAGCGGTTTTTGGAACGAAAAATATCAAGGGGTTAAAGGAGCACTGTCACAAATCAAATTCTCTATCGTCCGAAACACAATGCTCCTTTAATACTTAACCAATTGAGCTGCAGATTAAAAAAATGACGTTTCTTTGTGGTGGAACACTTCAAAAGAACACATTTGAATTAGGTAGGTTTGGTATTAAACGAGCAGTTCGCTCGAGTGATATAGAAATATGATTTGTGTCAGTGCTCCTTTATATCTTATTCCATCCTAAACGAAGAAGGTGTATTAGTATTGTGTTCGTGTACAGTATATAAACTGTAAAGCGCGTTCATCATACGCAATTTTAAAGCAACGCCCATTAGCACTCAAAAATATATCACAATATAACAAGAAATTAATACACAAGAATATTGTATAAAACTTGATATTTGCTTTCAGATTTTGTAAGAAAAACCAAAGTGTTTTTTTAAATAAATTTTAAAAAATTGCAAAAAACTAAATATAAATTTAATTTTTTAAGATTTTCTCAATATTTTTTTATTTATCCATACTCCTTGAAAAACGCTAATAATTTTAAACATAATCGTAGCAAAAATATATAATATACCGAAAAAAATGTGCAGCTCCTATATAAAAAACTAAGTCAAAGTAGGCCATTCTAAAGAGCCTCTCCATTTAAATGGCACCCTCCATTATAATGGCATAATAGTGATTTTAATTCGGTGAGTTAAAATGGAGAGAAAGCCATTATAATAGCCATTTATTGATTTAATTTAACTTCATATACTCACAAGTGTAATTTTGTCCGGGCCGCACGAGTTTTCTCGTGTTGGTTTAATACTGTCCAACACGGTAAAACTCATGCGGCCCGGACAGTATTACACTTGTGAGCATAGGTGAGCAGGGGGAGGGGTTGGGGGATTTATACCCCATACATGGGCAAATTGACCCGGAGTGGGGGGGGGTTAAATCCCAAATTAGGAGGAGGGGAATTAAAACTTGAGAAACGCAAAATACCCATATCGTTTTTTTCTGGAGTGCATTTTACCAATATTGTTTTTTGATTTTAAAGAAAAAATAGGTAAAAAACGCTAATTTTAGGTCAAAAAGCCCTTTTTATTGCATTTTTGATCTTTTTATTGTTTAAAACATTCATTTGGACCTCAAAATTTAAGTTTGGAGGCAGTTAGAAGTTATTTTAAAAACATTTTTTTCTTCATTTTTCCAAAATTGGGGGGGTTTAACCTTTTTTCCCCCCCACTTCTGAGTGGGGGGGGGGTTAAACCCCCCTTCTCAGAATTAGGGGGGGTTAACCCCCCCAACCTCATGTATGGTTATACCCCTCGAAAATCCCGACTATAGCCGACCCCCCCCCCCCCCAAAAAAAAAAAAAATTGGGGGTGGGGGGTGTCGACAACCTGCCTAAAAATGGGGTATTTGAGGTATGCCCCAAAAAATTTTTGGGACACCCCTCCCTCAATTTGTGGGGTCGGGTATACCCACCCCCGGAAATCCGGGAGGCTACCCACCTATGTTTGTGAGCATGGGCGTAGCCAGGATTTTAGAAAGGGGGGTCCAAACCTGAACAAAATTTCCGAAAGGGGGGAGTCCAGGGGGGTCCAAATTTTATACGTTATCAAAGGGCTAAAAAAAATTTCCGCGCTTTACGCAGAGTGTTTATTGCCTTGTTTATGTCACATACTTTATTATTTTCCTATTATTCAATAAAAATAAGTCCATAAAACAAAGAAAAAAATTTTTACAAACAATTTGATACCTTAAAATTTTCGATTTCAAAAACACTAAAAACCTAAAAACATTAAAATGAGTACATTGAATTACAGCTGAGCAATGCAAAGTGCGAGAAAATGTTTTTAAAATTATTTCTCCTAACCTTTAAATTTTTAATACCACTATATAACAATCTAAAGGGTGTCTGGCGTGGTGGTATTAAGATTACAAAACAAAATAACACGAATTTGGAAGTGGAGCCCTATTAAAACATTTAGAATTGAGTGGGTCCAGCGTGGTCATACCAAGATTACGAAACAAAGTAACAAAAATTTGAAAGTAGAGACTATATAATCAATCGAGCGCTGAGCGGAGCGAAGCGCGAGAAAATTTTTAAAAAATGGCCGCTCTAAACCCCCAAATTTTTATCCTTGGTGACCCAAAAGGGGGGTCTAACTCTAACCCCAAATTTTTCCCTTTGCCGACCCAAAAGGGAGGGGGGGGGTCCAGACCCCCTATACCCCCCTGGCTACGCCCATGCTTGTGAGTATATATGAAGTGAAATTAAATCAATAAATGGCTATTATAATGCCTTTCTCTCCATTTTAACTTGCCGAATTAAAATAACTCTATTATGCCATTATAATGGAGGGTGCCATTTAAATGGAGAGGTTGATTATAATGGCCTACTTCACTTACTTTTTTATATCTTTTTTTATATTTTTATATCGAAAAACGAGCAACTGCTCGTTTTTCGGTATATTATAAATTTTTTATAGTAGTACGTAAAAAACTATAAAACTTACTGCTGGTGTCAACGCGCTGAGTGGAACCGGGTTGCGTCGCCCAGTTAACTTTCATCTCCTAAATATGAAACCAATCCATTCATATACACTTTAAAAATTAAACAATTTTACAAAAAAACAAAAAAATAGAATTAAAACCAAATTTGAAAATATGTTTAACTCTTTGTGATGAGAATTATTACAAAGGGTTAATTTTTAAATTACATTAAAATCCTACAAGTGACCAAGCTTTACTGGATATTTAAAATTAAAAAGCTTACTTACCTTACCTATAATTATTTTTTTAACTTTAAAATATTTTTAAACATTAGTTCGCTATGTTACTGGAACAATGACATTTTTTGTTAAATACACATTCGAAAATTGAAATTGTACTAAAAATAAAAAAAAACACTTAACATTTCTGCTACAATAAACTACAGGTACAAAATCCCGTAGTAGTTTAATAACATGTATTGTATGTTTTTCAAGTCATTGTATTAAATACAACGCAAATAAATTATTTCTATTCCAATTTAACATTAAAATATATTAATATATACAATAGAGAAACGAAGAAAAGCGGTTTGGTCTTTGTAGCGTTTTACCATTTTCTCTGACAAGAAACGGTGGTAGGGAGAAGCTTAAAGCGAGAATAAATTTTGAAAAATTAGAACTCGAGCGGGAGCAAGGCTAGTCACAGCTAAAAATACCGCAAAGCCTGAACAAGAAAAATAGGCATTTAAAAGTAGAAAAACTCCAACGGTTAAAAAACCTACTAAAAATGCCAAGATTTCTTCCAATAAGCAAAAAAGAACTATGTAAACAATACAATATCCTCATCGCCTCAGCAAAATGAATCGAGTCATTATAAAATCCACGTTACTGTGACTTATTCTGTAGTTATAGGAGCTGTTTTAACTCAGTTTAGATTTTAAATAAGACCCTATTAACTACAAAATAAGTCAAAGTCACGTGTATTTTACGATGATACACGGCTCATTTTGCTGCATAGTAACGACGACATAATACCTTTTGAAGCAGCGGAAGGGAAACGGCCGGTGAACCGCCGGAGGGCACCAGAAAAATCGGCGACCCTTCGAAAATCGACATGACAGGGGTGCTGGGGACGGTGAGCGGGGTACCCAGCCCGCCGGTCAAAGGGGTACCCAGACCCAGTCCCGTGGGAAAGAGGGGATTCCCGGCGGCCGCCGCGGCGGAAACGAGGGACGTCAGCGACGGTACGGGAGACAGCATTATTCCTCCTTTTATAGTTCTTGCCGATATGTGAGAATTTGTGTTCGATCGATTTACCACCTCCGTTTTCGAGCGACGGTTATATCCACAGTAGTATGTATATAAATAGTTTTATTTAAAGTATCAGCTAATGTAATAAACACTGGATTAATTATATACTCGGTTTCTTTTTTTTTCAGTTTTGCGAATGATTTACCCCAAGTTTCGAGATTTTTTTTTCTATGAGTTTTAACCTCCGTTGATAAAATGTTGTATGTTAATTTATACCACTGTTTAAAAGTTAATTTTTCACTGAAAGAAGACACAATATATCAAACTGACTTCTTCAGTTCACTTTTTAAAATGCGACCATTTTCGTTGTTCTTTTGGTTATACCATCAAGCAATCAAAATGAACTATGTAGTCAGCCACAATGTTTTACTTATAATAAACAAGGTGGTGTAGTCTGGAAATAGACTGGAACCAGATTTGAATTTTTTTTCCAATCACTTTATTGTAAGCTGTATATTAATCAATAAAAAAAAAACTGCAAAAGTAACAAAATTCTTTGTTTTTTTCGGTCCAAATTCAAACTTTTAAACGCTGATATTTCACCATTAGATCTGTTAAACCACTTTCTATTAATTACTACAAAACAAATCCAGTAGTAAGCTCGATCGGGTCTAAATATTTCAGTCGAGGTAGTGCTTCAGCTCCACGTTAATCAATGGATTTAATTATATATTACGATTACCAGTTATATAGTTAGTAGAGTATATACAATATAACACGTCAAACTGACAGTTTATTCCAGTGTAGTATATATATATATATATAAATATACTATAATCGCAGACAAATGTTATACTGTGTATCTAAACTGAACACCAACTAATAGCAGATGGTTACGTTAGGTGGAAATAAAGCTTTCTGTGCGGTACAGGTCGACTAGCTGAACGTACGTATAAAGCCGATACACAACGGTTAATAAAAAATTTTATATATACGCTAAAAAGAGCGAGAAAAAAATCGATATAAATGACTGTACATGTACATTAACCGGTATGGGAGAAATTCAGGAATCACCGCATGGTTCGGCTCGCCTGGTCGATTATTCAATTGCTGCAAAAGCCGAACCACCGGAAAACACGGCTAAAAAAACATAATAATAAAATAGGAAGAAAAAAATTCGGAATAGTATAAAAGTATAATATCTATAGAATTTTCGCGATATAGTAACGGCGAGACAATTATATATCTATATAATTAAAAAGTCATTCCATAATTAAAGTGTCATTCCATGTCAAATCAACTGAAAAAAAACAACAAAATTTAGCGCACCGCCATCTTCGATTTCGCTGAAACTTGGTATACTTGTAGACCCTATGCGTATGCCCAATAAAAAATATTTTAAATTTTAGCCCCCAAAACCTATGGTTCCAAAGATATGACCCTTTAAATTTGGGCTTTTGGCCCCGATTTTGACCGAACGTCCTTTTTTAAAACAGGCATATTGGAATCATTAACAGCAAAACCCAGAAATATATATCATTTGAAAGCTAATTGCCAGCTCTATTTGATGAAACTAAAATAAAAATACTGTTTGGGGGCAAAAAAGTTATAATGAAATATAAAAAAGAATTGCCAAAAAAAAATCATCATCACCAATTTTAATGATTATGGCCATAGATGAACACGGTCAAAAAGCTAGGGGGGGTGTTTACCCCGGGTAAATGAATTTTCAAAATCTAGGAGGGGGTCCTAGGGGGGTGGAACCCCCTAGCTTTTTAGGGGGGTCGACCCGGGGTGCGAAATTTTGAAATCTAGAGGGGGGTCAGGTGGGGTCCGGTCTCCGGTGTCCAAAACAAAACAGTTTTAAACCATAATAACTTTAATAATAGTTCTTTTTATAGGATAATACTACATTTTATTGAATAAAAAGCGATATTTAGGTATAAAAAGGGTGTAAAAACATGAATTTGCGTTAAAAATTCACGTTTTTGCAAGAAAATTTAGTATAAAAAAAGTACTTAAAATTTCCTCGAGAGGGGACGGCGGGGGGTCAGATTTCAAAATTTAGAGGGGGGTCAGGGGTAAAAAATTCGAAAATTTGGGGGGAGGGGGGCCCCTGGATTTTTTTCTAGGGGGGGAGGCCAAAATTTCGAGGCTAGGGGGGATGGACCCCACTTTACCCCCCACCCCCTTGTTCATCTATGATTATGGCTCACAATAAAGAAAAGAGTCATACCAACTTGTTGAAATTCAACAAGTTTCACCAAATATTGACTATTTAAAACACTTAACGTTTACTTTACAACAAAAACCATCATGTTTAACAACAGTTTTTTAATTCTGAAAATAATATTTTGAACTACTTTTATCTCAAATTTAAGCTGCCCTGTTTCAATGTGTGGAACAAAATTTGTAAAACAAAAATTGGTAGTCGGCCTCATTTTGAGCACGTATTGGGAAAATTATGATCATAAACTGGATTTTACCTTTTTTATGTTAGCGATTGCACTGAGGCATATTCCATTTCCTTCTGTGACAATTTGTAGCCTCTTTCACTGCGTCCAGCAATTTCTGGATCAACTTTTTGAATGATTGAGTTGCTTGGAACTACTCCAATATCTGGATAGTGTGGGAATGAAAATGAGCCAGAAGGTCCTGGTGGCTTCAAAAAACTCAATTTTACTTCCCCTTGCTCTGAATCTACTGATAGAACTGAGGCTAAATACCATTGTCCAAAATATTTCACTGTCACATAGCCTTTGATTTGGTCAATGTCCAATTCAGTTGAAGTGTCTCCTTCATTAATTTTAACCAACCGGCCGGCATTTGCCAGCAAGAATTCTTTCACTATTACACTGGTTTGCGATTGAGGGATAAATGCTTAGTCAACTTACTCAACCATAAACTCGATTTTGGATGTCCATCTGACTGGCACACTTTTGCTACATCTCATGGAAAAGGCACCTGTGATGGAGTAGGAAAAACTATTAAAAAAATGGCTGCTAAAGCCAGCCTGCACTGCAATGTCCTTATTATGAAATAATGTCTCCACTTGATCTCTACAACTTTGCTTCCCAGAATATTCCCTTAATAATTCTTGAATTTACAACACAAAAACAGTATAATGCTGAATTTAGAGTTCTGGAAGAAAGATATAAACAGAACGCAAAGACTGCATGCATTTATCCCTCAATCGCAAACCAGTGTAATAATGAAAGAATTCTCGCTGGCAAATGCCGTCGTCCGGTTGGTTTAAATTAATAAAGGAGACACTTCAACTGAATTGGACAATGGTATTTAGCCTCAGTTCTATCAGTAGAATCAGAGCAAGGGGAAGTAAAATTGAGTTTTTTAAAGCCACCAGGACTTTCTGGTTCATTTTCATTCCCACACTATATAGATATCGGAGTAGCTCAGAGCAACTCTCAATCATTCAAAAAGTTGATCCAGAAATTGCTGGACGCAGTGGAAGAGGCTACAAACTGTCACAGAAGGAAATGGAATATACTTCAGTGCAATCGCTAACATAAAAAAGGTAAAATCCAGTTTATGATCATAATTTTCCAAATATGTGCTCTAAATGAGGCCAACTACCGATTATTGTTTTACGAATTTTGTTCCACACAGTGAAACAGGACAGCTTAAATTTGAGATAAAAGTAGTTCAAAATATTATCTTGAGAAGTAAATTAAAAAACTGTTGTTAAACATGATGGTTTTTGTTGTAAAGTAAGTTAAGTGTTATAAATAGTTAATATTTGATGAAAATCGTTGAATTTTGTCAAGTTGGTATGACTCTTTTTATTATTGTGAGCCATAGAGGCAAATTCCGCTCATGAAATTTTATATGCATGTACCCAAATGTGTTATATTTACTCAGTAAAAATCATTAAAATTGGTGATGATGATTTTTTATTGGCAATTTTTTTTATATTTCACTATAAATTTTTTTTGGCCCCAAACAGTTTGTGCACTGCCCCCCGGGCTTAAAACAGGGGAGGGGGCAATTCCAAAATGGGGGGGCACGGGGGGGCAACTTTTTTGAAACGGTGGGGGCAATAAAACGGTGGGGGCAAGCAGGGGGAAAGAAACAAAAGAGAAAAAAAAGAAGGAGAAAAAAGAGAAAAAGAAGGGAAAGGAAAAAAGGGACAAAAAAAGCGGAAATAAGGTAAAAATAGTCTAAAAGGTCTAAAAGTAGAGCCAAAGCATTGAAAATAGGGCAGAACTTTAAAAAAATTCGCGAGAGGCGATCATAGGAAAAATCGCGCATATTTCGATTCATTGGGGGGGGGCAATAAAACGGGGGGGGGGGCAAAAAACGGGGGGGGGCAAATCCTCCAAAAAACGGGGGGGATTAGACCACACAGGCTATATATATATATATATATATATATATATATATATATATATATAAAAAAAAAAAAAAAAAAAAGCAGGGGAGCAAGACCAATTTTGAGAAAAAATAAGACGGGCTAAATAAACGGAAAAATTAAAATGTCGTCAAACATGTTGGCGTCATCAAGAAAATAAGTCGTTTACGAAGGCTAAAATTTTTTCAAGAGGACTTTTTTCTTTATTGGGGGGGGGGCATAATATAGATGAAATAGGGGAGGGGGGGTAGAGGGGGGGGGCCCAACCCCTCACCGGAATTTTTTTTCGAATTTTTTACCCCTTACCATAGGTGGGCAGGGGGCGGGGGTTGGGGGGTTATACGTATACCCCCAAAATCCCGATTATAGCCAACACCTCTCTAAAATTTTGGGGTACCTCGGACACCCCCCTAAAATTTGGGGGGTCCCAGCACTAAAAACGATAAAAATGGGAAGAATGGATACCCCAAAAAGTTTTAGACACCCCCCCCCCCCAATACGAGCAGATCTCCCAAAATCCTGCAGGGTGCCCACCTATGTCCCTGACCCCCACTAGATTTTCAGATTCTTTACACCCTTCTCCTCGAGAAAATTTTAAGTACTTTTTTATACTAAATTTTCTTCAAAAAATGTGAATTTTAACACAAATTCATGTTTTTACACCCTTTTTATACCTAAATATCGCTTTTTATTCAATAAAATGTAGTATTATCTTATAAAAAAGTATTATTAAACCTTTAATGGTTTAAAAGTAGTTTCCTTTGAAAATTGGACCCCACCTGACCCCCCTCTAGGTTTCAAAATCTTCCACTCCGGGTGGACCCCCCTAGAAAGCTAGGGGTGGTTCAACCGCATACATGGCCACGGGAGGGTTGGGGGGTAAAACCCATACATGGGCACGGGGGGTTAACCCCCAAATTCCGAGAAGGGGGTTTAACCCCCCCCCCACTCAGAAGTTGGGGGGAGGGGGAGAAAAGGATAACCCCCAATTTTGGAAAAATGAAGAAAAAATGTCTTTAAAATGACTTCTAACTGCCTCCAAACTTAAGTTTTGAGGTCAAAATGAATGTTTTAAGCAATAAAAAGCTCAAAAATGCAATAAAAAAGAACTTTTTGATCTAAAATTAGCGTTTTTTTTACCTATTTCTTGTTCAAAATCGAAAAACAATATGGGTAAAATGCACTCCAGAAAAAAAAACGATGGGTATTTTGCGTTTCTCGGATTTTAACCCCCCCCCCATAATTTGGGGTTTTATTTAACCCCCTTACTCCGGACCAACTTGCCCTTGTTTGGCTCGACCCCCCAGATTTTAAAATGTCATTTACCCACCCGGGGTAAACACCCCCCTAGCTTTTTGACCGTGTTCATCATGGAAATTTTAACAAATTTTTTATACTAATTTTTCTGCAAGAACGGGTGCGAATTTTCAACCCGGCAAAATCATGTTTTTACACCCTTTTTATACCGAAATATCGCTTTTTATTCATGAAGATGGTGCGCTAAATCGATTTGACATGGAATGACCCTAAACGAAACCAGCATACTAAAACTAAACGTAATTTTAATAAAATAATATTTTGCAAACAATAGGCCACATTAATATAATTACTTGATTAACTAATTATACACATTATAACTACAAGTTGAATAACAACAAATTTTATTAATCAACCGTTGTATATGTAATAACTAGAAAGCAAAATGGGGAACAAGCCGAACCAGATTGAGATTGTCAAGTAGGGTCACGCTCTTTCGATAAGTCCATTAAATTTGATAATATTTTCTTTGAACGCGATGTTAACAGCTAAGGTAATATGAAATGACAAGCGGATGAATGGATTCCATTCCATTTATAAAATAAAAACGTCCCATGTTTTTAAAAGTTCAAAGAAGGCGACTTAAGGAAATCAATGTCTGCAATTGGTATTGAAAATACGCGTCAGCAGTGGGTGCGCAGTCTGGGATTTTTAGGAGGTATATATTATATAAAGAATATATATATATAGTTATATATACAGATACTAAACCTCCTTTGTTTTGGACACCGAAGACTGCACCATGCACCCCCCTCTAGATTTCAAAATTTAGAAGGGGGCTAGGGGTAAAAAAATTCGAAAATTTGGGGGAGGGGGGGGCCCTGGATTTTTTTCTAGGGGGAGCCCAAAGTTAAAAATCCAGACTGCGCACCCACTGCTGACGCGTATTTTCAATCCGAGATAAGAAAACATAATTTCTAAGCCCCTCTTTGAACTTTTTTGCAAATTCGACTCTTTTTATTTTATAAATGGAATGGAATCATGCCGCTTGTCATTTTGTATTCCTTAGCTGTTAACATCGCGTTCAAAGAAAATATTATCAAATTTAATGGACTTATATAAACATAACATTTGACAATTCCTCAAATTGGTTCGGCTTGTTCCCCATTTTGCTTTCTAGTTATTACATATACAACGGTTGATTAATAAAAAGTACGTTATTCAACTTGTGAGTATATAATTAGGTTAAACAAGTAATTATATTAATGTGGCCTATGCTTTGCAAAATATTATTTTATTAAAATTACGTTTAGTTTTATATAGGGTCATTCCATGTCAAATCGCCACCATCTTCGATTTTGCTGAAATTTTGTATACTTGTTAGCGTGATGAACACGGTCAAATCTAAGATCTGCCCGGGGTGAATAATGACATTTTAAAAATTCGGAGGTGTCGAGCCGAACAAGGGCGGCAATAAGGATTAAATAAAACCCCAAATTATGGGGGGGAATTTAGAAAAAAACGCAAAATTTTTACCATCTTTTTTTTTTATCGGAGTGCATTTTACCCATATTGTTTCGATTTTGAACAAGAAATAAAAAAAACGCTATTTTCCAGATCAAAAAAGTTCTTTTTTATACAATTTTGGGGTTTTTATTGGAGAAACCTCGAAAAAAGTTTTAAGTTTAGAAAGTTGGAAGTCATTTTTAAAGACATTTTTCTTCAGTTTTCCAAAAATAAGATTCTTTCTGCCTCCCCATTTCCCGGGGGGGGGTTCGAATTCCCCTTCTCGGAATTCGGGTTTAAATTTTAAAGGTTTAATAATACTTTTTATAAGATAAATTGTACATTTATTGAATAAAAAGCGAATCTAAGTATAAAAAGGGTGTAAAAACATGAATTTGTAAAGTTCACATTTTTTTTGAAGAGAAAAATTCAGTATAAAAAAGTACTTAAAATTTTCTCGAGAGGAGAAGAGCGTAGATTTCAAAATCTAAAGAGTCGGACGGTGGCGCACACCTGCCATAAAGAGTACCCCGACCCCTGAAATTCGGGGGGGGGGGTGTCTCAAAAACTTTTTGGGGTATACCTCAAATATCCCATTTTTATCGTTTTTTCAACCCCCAAGATTTTTTAGGGGGGGTGTTGGAGGTACCCGAACTAGAGAGTGCCTCGCTGTAATCGGATTTTGGTCGTGTAACCCCCAACCCCGTAAGGGGTAAAAAATTCGAAATTTTCGGGTCCCGAGGGGGGAGTGGTACTCCACTTTACCCCCCACCCCCTTGTTCATCTCATGTTGTAGACCCTATCTTAATAAAAAAATATTTCAAATTTTAGCCCCAAACTCTTTTAGGTTCAAAGTTATGAGCTTAATTTTCAGATTCATGGCCCACAATAAAGAAAAGAGTCATCAAAAAATGTTAAAATTCAACAAGTTTCACCAAATATTAACTATGTAAAAATCATTTAACTTTTACCTACAACAAAAACCATCATGTTTATACATATATTTTTTTATATTTACTATATATATATATATATATATATATATATATATATATATATATATATATATATATAGACCTCTGCACGGTCTGAATACTATAAAAAATTGCTATTGCCCATTTCTCCCCGCCAAAAAATGAAAAAGTACCCGAAAAATACGCGATATTTTGACCTACTTTTATGACGCCTCATAATTTAAGCCTATTTTCAATGTATTTTAAGCCATTTTAGACCTATTTTTACCTTATTTCCGCTTTTTTTTTTGCTCCCTTTTTTCCCTTTTCCCCTTCTTTTTTTCTCTTTTTTTCTCCTTGTTTACTCTTTTATTTTCTTGCCCCCCTGCTTGCCCCCACCGTTTTATTGCCCCCACCGTTTCAAAAAAGTGGCCCCCCCCTGCCCCCCCTCTTGTTGCATATTGCCCCCTCCCTGTTTTAAGCCCGGGGGGCAGTGCACAAACTGTTTGGGGCCAAAAAAAGTTTATAGTGAAATATAAAAAAACTTGCCAATAAAAAATCATCATCACCAATTTTAATGATTTTTACTGAGTAAATATAACACATTTGGGTACATGCATATAAAATTTCATGAGCGGAATTTGCCTCTATGGCTCACAATAATAAAAAGAGTCATACCAACTTGACAAAATTCAACGATTTTCATCAAATATTAACTATTTATAACACTTAACTTACTTTACAACAAAAACCATCATGTTTAACAACAGTTTTTAATTTACTTCTCAAGATAATATTTTGAACTACTTTTATCTCAAATTTAAGCTGCCCTGTTTCACTGCGTGGAACAAAATTTGTAAAACAATAATCGGTAGTTGGCCTCATTTAGAGCACATATTTGGAAAATTATGATCATAAACTGGATTTTATTTTTTTTATGTTAGCGATTGCACTGAAGTATATTCCATTTCCTTCTGTGACAGTTTTTGCCTCTTCCACTGCGTACAGCAATTTTTGGATCAACTTTTTGAATGATTGTGAGAGTGGCTTGAGATTACTCCGATATCTATATAGTGTGGGAATGAAAATGAACCAGAAAGTCCTGGTGGCTTTAAAAAACTCAATTTTACTTCCCCTTGCTCTGATTCTACTGATAGAACTGAGGCTAAAAACCATTGTCCAATTAGATGAAGTGTCTACTTTATTAATTTAAACCAACAGGACGACTGCATTTGCCAGCGAGAATTCTTTCATTATTACACTGGTTTGCGATTGAGGGATAAATGTTTCCCCACCTTTCTTTGCCATTAGTTTTTGCGTTCTGTTTATATCTTTCTTCCAGAACTCTAAATGCAGCATTATACTGTTTTTGTGTTGTAAATTCAACAATTATTTAGGGAATATTCTGGGAAGCAAAGTTGTAGAGATCAAGTGGAGACATTATTTCATAATAAGGACATTGCAGTGCAGGCTGACTTTAGCAGCCATTTTTTTAATAGTTTTCCTACTCCATCACAGGTGCCTTTTCCATGAGATGTAGCAAAAGTGTGCCAGTCAGATGGACATCCCAAATCGAGTTTATGGTTGAGTAAGTTGACTAAGCATTTATCCCTCAATCGCAAACCAGTGTAATAGTGAAAGAATTCTTGCTGGCAAATGCCAGCCGGTTGGTTAAAATTAATGAAGGAGACACTTCAACTGAATTGGACATTGACCAAATCAAAGGCTATGTGACAGTGAAATATTTTGGACAATGGTATTTATTTAGCCTTAGTTTTATCAGTAGATTTAGAGTAAGGGGGAAAAATTGAGTTTTTTGAAGCCACCAGGACCTTCTGGTTCACTTTTATTCCCATCCCACACTATCCAGATATTAGAGTAGTTCCGTTCCGAGCAACTCAATCATTCAAAAAGTTGATCCAGAAATTGCTGGACCCAGTGGAATAGACTACAAACTGTCACAAAAGGAAATGGAATATGGCAATGGCTAACATAAAAAAGGTAAAACACAGTTTATGATCATAATTTTCCCAATACGTGCTCAAAATGAGGCCGACTACCAATATTTGTTTTACAAATTTTGTTCCACACATTGAAACAGGGCAGCTTAAATTTGAGATAAAAGTAGTTCAAAATATTATTTTCGGAAGTAAATTAAAAAAATGTTGTTAAACATGATGGTTTTTGTTGTAAAGTAAAAGTTAAGTGTTTTAAATAGTCAAATATTGGTGAAACTTGTTGAGGAAAAATTTCAACAAGTTGGTATGACTCTTTTCTTTATTGTGAGCCATAATCATAGATTAACAAGGGGGTGGGGGGTAAAGTGGGGTCCACCCCCTCTAGCCTCGAAATTTTGGCCTCCCCCCTAGAAAAAAATCCAGGGGCCCCCCTCCCCCCAAATTTTCCAATTTTGTACCCCTAACCCCCCTCCAAATTTTAAAATCTGACCCCCCGCCGTCCCCTCTCGAGGAAATTTTAAGTACTTTTTTTATACTAAATTTTTCTCTGCAAAAACGTGAATTTTTAACGCAAATTCATGTTTTTACACCCTTTTTATAGCTAAATATCGCTTTTTATTCAATAAAATGTAGTATTATCGTATAAAAAGAACTATTTTTAAAGTTATTATGGTTTAAAACTGTTTTGTTTTGGACACCGGAAGACCGGACCCCACCCTGACCCCCCCTCAAGATTTCAAAATTTCGCACCCCGGGTGGACCCCCCTAAAAAGCTAGGGGGTTCCACCCTCCTAGAGGGAACTCCTCCTAGGTTTTTTGAAAATTCCATTTTACGCGGGTTAAACACCCCCCCCCTAGCTTTTTGACCGTGTTCATCTATGGCCATAATCATTAAAATTGGTGATAATAATTTTTTTTGGGAATTTCTTTTTATATTTCATTATAACTTTTTTTGCCGAAACAAAACTTTTTATTTTATTTTCATCAAATAGAGCTGGCAATTAGCTTTCAAATGATATATATTTTTGGGTTTTGCTGTTAATGATTCCAATATGCCTGTTTTGAAAAAGGACGTTCGGTCAAAATCGGGGCCAAAGCCAAATTTAAAAGGGTCATATCTTTGGAACCAAAGGTTTTGGGGGCTAAAATTTAAATATTTTTTATTGGGCATACGCATAGGGTCTACAAGTATACCAAGTTTCAGCGAAATCGAAGATGGCGGTGCGCTAAATTTTGTTGTTTTTTTTCAGTTGATTTGACATGGAATGACACTTTAATTATGGAATAACTTTTTAATTATATAAGATATATAATTGTTCTCGCCGTTACTATATCGCGAAAATTCTATAGATATTATACTTATATACTATTCCGAATTTTTTTCTAATAGCAATACACGAAATTAAAATTAAATAA
>JASAMX010016992.1:0-96054 GCA_030248175.1 Microlaimidae sp. YZB2_3
AGATTGTAAAAGCTGAGCTTTTTATCTTTTTTGTAAATATATTATCTCACCTTCAGCATGGTTTTAAAGATAAAAGCTCAACAGTTACACAACTTCTTGATGTCTACAATGATTGGACTTTGGCTTTTCAAGGTAAAAAATCAGTTGATGTAGTTTACTTGGATTTTGCTAAAGCTTTTGATACTGTATCGCATCAAAAGCTTTTGTTTAAATTAAATAAATATGGTATTTCTGGTAAGCTTTTAAAATGGATAGAAGCTTTTTTAACTAATAGAGAAATGAAAATAGTAATAAACAATACTTTTTCCCCTTCATACCCAGTTACAAGTTCAGTACCACAGGGTTCAGTTTTGGGACCGTTTCTCTTTCTTGTTTATGTAAATGATATTGTCAATTGTGTCCAAAATTCAGAAATTAGACTTTTTGCAGATGATGCAAAGGTTTATACTAGTTTTTCAGACTCAAATGATAATCAAATTAAATTACAAGATGATCTAAATAGAATTGCCCAATGGGCCCAAGATTGGCAGCTCAATCTATCTGAAAATAAGTGTGAAGTACTACATTTAAATATTTGTAAAAATGTGCACAAAACGGATTATTACTTAAATAATAAGAAGCTACCTAAAACTAATATGGTAAAAGACTTAGGTGTGTTCATCACTAGTGACTTAAAGTTTTCAACACATTGTAAAAAAATAGCTAGTAAAGCTTTAAAAACAGTAAACTTAATTTTTAGATGTTTCAAATCTCAATCCATTAAAAACTATCTTATTGCTTACAAAAGTTTTGTTCGTCCTACTGTTGAGTATGCAAGTGTTGTTTGGAACCCATATATGACTAAAGATAAATATATTGTAGAAAAAGTCCAACGCTATTTTACCAAACGAGTTTTTAAAGTTTGTAACTTAAAAGATACTGGATATATAAACAGACTAAAAACACTTAATCTAGAAACTTTGGAGAAAAGAAGAGAAAAGATGGATATGTTTGAAACATTTAAAATCTTAAACCAACTGGTAAACTTAAATCCTGAGAAATATTTTGTTCTTAACACAAATTCAACCAGAGGACATTCAAAAAAACTCAAAAAAGAGCACTCAAGAGTCAATTGTAGAAAATACAGTTTTTTTAATAGAGTTATAAGTAAATGGAATTATCTAAATGAAGATCAAGTTAGTTCCAAAACTCTGTACCAATTTAAAAAATCTTTGATGAATTAACTAATGGAAATTTAAATGGCTAAATAAAGAGCTTTATTTTTTTAAGGCCTTTAGTCATTTTTTTTCTAGTAAATCTAAATCAGCCAGGTCTTCTCTCAATTTTGTGATTTTTGGTGTTATTGTAACTCAACTGGGTTGCAATCGCATTTGTGTTTGTTTTGTCCTTCTTACTGTTTTCTTTATGTATTACTAGAAAAATAAAAATCTTGAATCTTGAATCTTGAAACAAATTAATCTTTTTTTCTTTTTTTTTTGTTTTTATTTTATTTATATTTATTTTTTTTTAAATTTTTTTTTTTTTTTTTATTTTTTTTTAACTTTATTTTTTATCCTAATTATTCTATTAGTTGTCATTTAAATGCTGCTACTTAAAATACTGTCCTTTTGACAGTCCAAAGGACAATCAAAAATCTTCAAAGAACATTTTGACGGCTGTGTTTGTCCTATTGACAATGTCCCTTGAACTTTTGTCGTTTGTACACTTTGGACAAAGTTTGAACCAGCCTTAAGTTAAAGCTCCTATACATGTCATTGTGTTTAAAAATCAGACTGGTGAATGCATATTACAATGTGAAAACTATTATTTAACAAACAAATTTAATTAAAATGTTTTAACAGAAGCTAAAATTACGAAACAAAGTTAATTGACCAAAAACAATATTTAACAATTTTGTTGATTCTTCTTAATTTCGACCACGCGTACAAATTTAAATATAAGCTTGCCGCTCTATTTGTTATTTTACTGTTTCATAAGAAAAATGACACTACATAACTTATGCAATATTTTCAAAAAACGCTCAATTATATTAATGAAAAAATTAGCATTTTTTTCATTATTATTTTTAAATTTTTATTTATTGCATTTTTCAAGCACAGAATTTAACGTTTTTAGCTTTTATATTTAAGTTTTTAGAAACCCATATTAGGAATTAAATATAGCTGCAAAATACTTACCCTTTTTACTGAATACTAAAACCTAGGGTTTTGATTGATAACACCAAGTTTAGGGTTTAGATATTCAAGTTGTATGGGCATATAATTTTTTATAATAATTCAAAGTAATAAAATGTATTTATAAATGTCTACAAACGTACCCTACTAGATTTCCAGCTGCAACAGTAATTCCAAACAGCACTATTCTTTTGACAGCGTCGTCGTAATCTGCTTTTTGAAGAAACGTGTCAAACCACATGGGAAGTGCCAGAAATGTTATTATTAGCGCTGTATAAAAAAAAACAATTCACAAAAATAAACCAATAGTTTCCGAATAACACCTAAAGTTTTAAAATCAGTTTTTGGATTTAAGGAAATTGTCATGAAAAGTTTCAAATGGGGAATATCTGCAAAAATGGCCTTTTATATATTAAAAGTCCAGTAGTAAACCATAAAAATTTAATCTAAGCATTTGAAAAATAAAAATATTATAATTTATTTATCTGGCATATGAAAATTGTGGCTCTAAGGTATTCTCACAAAATTTGCTGCATTATTAATTACACGAATTTCACTCGTCTTGAAACTTGAAATACTAACATATAATATAATTTTAGTAATTCCTTAATTGAGATAATATATGTCCAGCAAAACTTGAACAAGTTGTAGCGTTTCAGCTAACTGGGGCCCTTAAATGCGGGGTAGAAGTCCCATGTTAAAAGCTAAATCTTATCTGGGTGTATGATTTTTGGGAAGATTAAAATGGGGGGAGTATTTTAAAATCACTAAAAATATGCTTTTAAAATGCTGAAAAAAGGCTTTAAGGAATGGGGAGTAAAAAAAATCGCACCCTTAGTTTTCGAAGATGCCATTCCATGGTTAACTACAAGATTGTTATAGGTTAGATTTAGGTTTTGGCTGAATTTCCTTTAAACCTTTACCTTCACCTAAAGGATGATAGCTGGTGGAGGTTTGAAAAATGTCATGAATATAAAGAATTTAGGTACCTAGCACTTTTTTTTAAGTATGCACCTCCCCTAATCTAATTTGCAATAATGTGGTTTCGCTCTCGTGCTTCCTACCCACATTTTACAAGAAAATTTTATTTTTCTAGTAATACATAAAGAAAACAGTAAGAAGGACAAAACAAACACAAATGCGATTGCAACCCAGTTGAGTTACAATAACACCAAAAATCACAAAATTGAGAGAAGACCTGGCTGATTTAGATTTACTAGAAAAAAAATGACTAAAGGCCTTAAAAAAAATAAAGCTCTTTATTTAGCCATTTAAATTTCCATTAGTTAATTCATCAAAGATTTTTTAAATTGGTACAGAGTTTTGGAACTAACTTGATCTTCATTTAGATAATTCCATTTACTTATAACTCTATTAAAAAAACTGTATTTTCTACAATTGACTCTTGAGTGCTCTTTTTTGAGTTTTTTTGAATGTCCTCTGGTTGAATTTGTGTTAAGAACAAAATATTTCTCAGGATTTAAGTTTACCAGTTGGTTTAAGATTTTAAATGTTTCAAACATATCCATCTTTTCTCTTCTTTTCTCCAAAGTTTCTAGATTAAGTGTTTTTAGTCTGTTTATATATCCAGTATCTTTTAAGTTACAAACTTTAAAAACTCGTTTGGTAAAATAGCGTTGGACTTTTTCTACAATATATTTATCTTTAGTCATATATGGGTTCCAAACAACACTTGCATACTCAACAGTAGGACGAACAAAACTTTTGTAAGCAATAAGATAGTTTTTAATGGATTGAGATTTGAAACATCTAAAAATTAAGTTTACTGTTTTTAAAGCTTTACTAGCTATTTTTTTACAATGTGTTGAAAACTTTAAGTCACTAGTGATGAACACACCTAAGTCTTTTACCATATTAGTTTTAGGTAGCTTCTTATTATTTAAGTAATAATCCGTTTTGTGCACATTTTTACAAATATTTAAATGTAGTACTTCACACTTATTTTCAGATAGATTGAGCTGCCAATCTTGGGCCCATTGGGCAATTTTATTAAGATCATCTTGTAATTTAATTTGATTATCATTTGAGTCTGAAAAACTAGTATAAACCTTTGCATCATCTGCAAAAAGTCTAATTTCTGAATTTTGGACACAATTGACAATATCATTTACATAAACAAGAAAGAGAAACGGTCCCAAAACTGAACCCTGTGGTACTGAACTTGTAACTGGGTATGAAGGGGAAAAAGTATTGTTTATTACTATTTTCATTTCTCTATTAGTTAAAAAAGCTTCTATCCATTTTAAAAGCTTACCAGAAATACCATATTTATTTAATTTAAACAAAAGCTTTTGATGCGATACAGTATCAAAAGCTTTAGCAAAATCCAAGTAAACTACATCAACTGATTTTTTACCTTGAAAAGCCAAAGTCCAATCATTGTAGACATCAAGAAGTTGTGTAACTGTTGAGCTTTTATCTTTAAAACCATGCTGAAGGTGAGATAATATATTTACAAAAAAGATAGAAAGCTCAGCTTTTACAATCTGTTCCATTATTTTACAAGAAAAACATGTAAGAGAGATTGGACGATAGTTTTCTTTTTGACATTTTGCACATTTTTTGTACACTGGTGTAGTAAGTGCAATTTTCCAATCACTTGGAAGTTCACCTGAATCAAAAGATTTTTGAAATATTTTAGAAAGGGGTTCTGCAATAACTTTTGCTAATCGCTTTAGAAAAAGAGCAGGAATGCCATCAGGAGAACGAGACAATTTATTAGGCAGTTTTTTAAGAAATTTTAAGACATCTCTTACAGTAAAATTTATGTTTTCAAGTATTTGATTGTTTTTTGGTTCAAAATATGGAAAGTTATTATTATCTTTGGTGAAGACAGAGGCAAAATAGTCACCAAAAATTTTTGCTTTTTCAGAAATCTTCAGTTTCAAAACTACCATCTACACATTGTTTTTATTGGAGGAATAGCTTCTCTTGGATTTTAGCGATTTGTTTATATATTTATAAAAATGACCAATATTATGTGATTTAAAAAGTACAAAAAAAAAGATTCATTTTGAGAGTTGCTAAGAATTTTATCAGAATCCCACTTTATTCCTGGTAAGTTCATGTCACCTATTAGTATAGTTGTATGTGAATGATTATTTGTGTAAAACTTAATAAAATCTAATAATAACATGTCATCTTCAGTTTTAATGTTAGGAGGTCTGTATACATTAATTAAACGGATTTTGTTACTTGTAATAATAAGATCAGTCACTATTATCTCTAAATTATGATACTTCTTGTCAATTACAACTTCACTATGCTTTATGTTTTTATTTATAAGTGTTAATACCCCGCCCCCTTTGCTAATAGTCCTATCCTTACGAAGTAGGTTGTAATCAGAATTTTGAATTATTAATTGATCTGGTATTTGCTCACTCAGCCAGGACTCCTGAACACATATCACATCAGGGGACCCGTAGTTAACATCTGCTCCAGATATTAAGAGCTCAAACTCATTCAAGTAATTTAAAAGTGATCTACTGTTTAGAGACATGATTTGGAGAGTTTCTACAGTTTTTAAAATATTAAAATTTTTATTTTTACGATATATTTTACAGCAACTGGGTTGCATTTCATCCTATTTTGAAGTTTTGTCTAGGCCCTTAATCTCCAGAATGCAGTTGTTATCTAGATCATACAAATATGGTTCACCAAAATCACTATAACGGACAAAGACTTTTCGGTCTTCATTTCGAAACTGCTTAGCTTTGGCCAACAGTCCTATTTGGTCTTTGCGCTGGTCACTAGTAAGTGACGGCCTTAGATATATGTTTTTAAAAAGTTCTGATTTGCGAAGTTTGCCATTAGAACGAACAAACTTGTTCCGGGTGGCGTTGTTGACAAATTTTATTTTAAGGAGCCTTGGCTTTCCAGGGATTTTGTTTCCTATCCGGAAGCAATCGACAACCGTTTTGTTTAATTCGCTAGTGTTGTCAATTACTTCCTCCACCAGAGCGTGAGCTTTATCGTAATCTTCCTGTTGGTTGGTGGATTCGTTTAGGCCAGCCACAACCGCTACTGTTGAATGCTCCCTCTGGATTTCAGCCTTCTTCATTCTTGACTCCATCCATGGTAATAATTCTTGGATGACTTTGGAGCAGATACTGGCAATCATGTCAGCATCGATGGCTGGAACTGGAGCTTTGTTTTGACCATCTTCCAGAATTTTAATTCTTTTAAGAAGTTCTTCCCGCTCCAGCTCGAGGTCCGATACCTTTGATCGCAATTGTTCAATATCAGATGTCACTGAAGTCTTTCTGGTGTTGTGCGCCATTTTTTTAAAGTAAGTGGGTAAATTGGCTCATAACTTTTTGTCAATAGAAAATCTATACGTATCTAAACATAGATTATTGTTGGCCAAATATTTTAAAAAAGACGTGTTTTTGTTTAGAGAGTGATACATGCTGGAAAAATAAATAAAAACATAAAATCTCGCTTTTGATATACTGATTTATATTTTGAATTTGCAATCTTAGGTTTTCACAAAAAAAAACTTCCCCCAAGGTGAAATTTTAATTATACCAAGATCTCGATTAGCTGGGTAGATTAGATTCCCTGACTACTTTTATGTTATTTAACAGAATTTTGGTTCAGGTGTCTCCGCCCTTGCATCCGAAATGAAAATTTGTCAAAAATTAAAGCTATATAGGGTTTGTAATTAGTTCTTTTTCCTTCGTGAAATCAATTTAAGAAATTTCTGCTGTTCTTATTTTGCAACAAATATTTTATTTTTTCTGATCCATTAAAAATTAACCGAGATATCCGTACTAAAAAAAAACTTCACCACGAAACCCAAATTTTCAAATATAAACTGAATTTTTACATCAAAATCTGCATTAGAGTGTTTCCTTTGCTGGAACACATTATTTTTGGAATTATGATTAAAAAGGAAGTTTTCGGCCCTGTTCATGACGTCAGCGAAGGCGATAAAAATCGAATTATTTTGTTTGTATTTAGTGCCATTGAGACTTTACGCATAACCTATATTGGACTTAAAGTGCATGCTTACCTTAAAGAACATAGTCACGCGCAGAAAACACTGCACACAGACTCTACAAGCGTTTTCTTACATATGATTATTGATCAATTATTATAGATTTGAATACAATATTTAGCTTTTTAATCTACCAAAAATAGGCATTGTCAGAGCTGAGTATATTCCTAACTCATACTGTCAAAGATATTATGGTGATCAAAACCCTTCCTTTTGCACAGAATTTGTTCAATGTTTAAGATCGCTACAGAATTATGACGCTACAAAATCACTTTTAGCCGATGGGAATCAAATATCTCTAATAAACCACTGTCCACTTTTTAGCTAATCCCACTTTGATTCCCATGGAACAAAACATATAGCCGCGAATCACGAATAGTGCCCGTTATTTAAGGCTTCTTAAAACTTTAACGTGATATTAAATGCATATAATTTTTTATTCAAGTTATGTGGAAATTGTAGATCAAAAATATTTGTGATAAATGTTTAAGTGCTTTCGATGAATTATTAAAAATAATAGTTGTAATGTTGAAGTAGTTATAGAGATTTTGAAATGTTTTTCGCGGATTTGTTGGATTAAAACAATTCACACCTACTTTAATTTTGTCTAAACACATCGTAGTTAAACCGCTCAATATTTAATTTAACATGTGATTATAGCCTGGCATCCAGCGCGGTAATTACTAAAAAACCGCACATCACCATTTAAATACAGTAAATATCGTGCTGGGTACCAGATATACTTACATGATGAGCGGTTTAACTACGATGCGTCAACAAAAAATGTATTTTAGGATTTTCTTGATTTTATGTCGTGCTGTCATGCTAAAGTAATGCAATATTTTATTAATTTTTTGAGAAGATCTCAGTTGAATAATTAGTATTTAAGAAATAAATAACTGCTTAATTGATTTAGATCGTAAAATTGTATGCATTTTTTTGATATTTTTTTAATATCCAAAAATAAGAAAATAAATTGATATTTTGCTGTAATTTCGCCTGAATTTTTAAATACTGTGATGCTTTAATGAATTTGATTTTAAATAAATAATGATTTATATTTTTAAGGCTTGCAAAAAAGAAAAAGTTCATTACTGTATTAATGTCACTTTAGTCCCTTTTATTAGATGTCATAAGGTAGTCGTTATCATTATTATAATTATTAGATCGAAAACTATGTGTTAATTAGTGTAATGACTTCACATTTTTTACCGTGCAAATAATTTTGTTCTAATCCTGGAATTTTTTCTACTGCTCACCTCAATGTTGTAAACAAAACAAAATGAGTGGGCCCGCAGCTAATTGAATGCACAGTGACTGTATAATTGCTAGTGATGTTCCTACTACTTGTGCACTGCCTCCCCCCGGGGTTTTATTGGGGGGTGCAATTCCAAAATGGGGGGCACGGGGGTCAACTTTTTTTAAACGGAGGGCAATAAAATAGGGGGCAAGCAAGGGAGAAAAAAAGAGAAAAAAGAAGGGCAAAGAGACAAAAAAAGCGAAAATAAGGTAAAAATAGGTCTAAAATGGCTTAAAATGCATTGAAACAGGCTAAAACTGCAAAATTTCGCGATGATGGCGTCATTATAGGTCAAAAATGGCGCCATAATTTTTGGGTACTTTTTTATTTTTGGGAGAGGGGGGGCAATTAAACGGTGGAGGGGGGAAATCCTCCAATAAAGCGGGGAGGGGCACCTTAAGACCGTGGACAGGTCTGTATTAGTGATGTTTCTACTCCCCAATATCTATGCTCCAGCCATTTAAAGTGTAGGGAGCTCCGTAGCTCCGCCAATTAAATAAGCGATTTTAAGTTTATTTAAGCTTTAAATACATTTAAAGTTACTCTATTTGCATTATTAAGATTATTTCTAGGGTTTTAAATAAGCTTTAAAAAAATTTATTTACAAAAATTTTAACTAAATAATCCATCGTGTCTTTTTTTAACTATTCCTGAAATTAGTACAAAAATAGGGCCTCCTAAAAGCGGAGCTCCGCTCCGGAGCTCCAGGGAACATCACTAAAGATAAAACAAAAGTTGCTGCAACAGTGTGCTTACGTAACTAATTTAGACACGACCACATGACTTTCATGCGGAAAAATTTTTTAGTTCACACAAGATCAGCAATTTTTAGAAATTGCAATGTGTTTATGAAAATTATAATTTATAAATCAAATGTTAAGGTTTTTCCTGATAGTTTTCACTGCAAAGCGTTAAGTAGTAAACCAATTGTAGAACATAAGAAAAATTACGGTGTTTTACTTACATAAAAATTATATTTTAGAATATCCAACTGACGAAAAATTCGACAAATTGGCAAAAAGCACGAAACAAATGATGTTTTTGTTTTTAATTTATGTAAATAAAATTATAAAAAATCTAAAAAAATTTTGTTAACAGAAAATAAAATCCCGATTTTATGAGGGTTCGACCTCCTCATCTCTGTCAAAGCGACTAACCTCATCCTTAACTGTATGCGTCACGGCACCATCGTTGAATCTGGTTCAAAAACACATATATAAACAAATATTTTGTATTAAATCAAATCTAATTGGCTGATGACTTCAGATTCTTGTAATTTGAGTGGTTACTTAATGGGGTGCATTTTTTAATCCAACGAACAACTGTTGCAGCCACGTTGGGTTTACCTTTAGTTCCTACCGTCTCCCCGAAACTCCGACTATTTGAAGCGAGAAGCTTTGGAGGTCCCATCTGGAGCTCCGGAGCTCGGAGCTCTAAGAACACATTTTAAATAACAGGGCATTTATTCTATTTCATTTACATGAGGTTTAAGGACAAAATGTTAAAAATGAGGAGGGTCAGAAATTAACACCAAAAAGGCTCAAACAATTTTTAAAACAACACTTAAAAAACATATGAAATACAAAAAAGTAAGAGACCATTACATGACAGAAAATTTGATACAAATAGCGTCCTTAACAACGTTTTAAAAATCCTCTGCAAGATTTTTCGCTTGTATTGCGTTTTGAAGAAAAAGTAAACCACGCAAATGGAAAAACCTGCTTATATTAGCTTTTGTAGCAATATTTGTTATTCTTTACAGTTGTGGTGCTCCTACCGGCCACTAAAACTCTAAAGGTTAAGTAATTTATAGCCGAGAAAGCTCCGGAGTTCCGGCCTTTTAATAAATTGTTCCACGCTTACTTGAACTTAAAATATGTTGTTAATTATTCTAAACGAATTTTTTAAAATTATTTTCATTGTGGAATAAGTTTTGAAAAAATAATTTACCAAAGAAAATTTGACCAAAATAAATGTCGCATTATTTTTCAATAATCATGAAATAGTCGGATTGAACTGAACTCTGGGGTATGCTCCAAAGCTCTGAAAAGTGGAGGTTCGGAGAAGACTTTACACACAAATTTTAACATACAACGTATGAAAACAGACACTTTTAAATGTAGAAAAAACTACATTAATAATCAGTATAATACTATTAAAAAATGATGTGATTTTATTAGTTTTTTTATTAACCACTATAGTAGTTTACATATTTTAAGAAATAATAATCATTGTGGAATCATTTGCAAAACGTTTAAACCGTGTATGCTATATTTTGTTTATTGTTTTTTTCACCGCAACAGGAAGATTCTTTAATTTTTACTATTTTAAAGTTTATTCAAGTTTACATAAATAGGGGCTTACTTACAAAAAGACTGAAAATTATTAAAATTATGGAGTTAAGGTTAAATACGTCTATTTTTTAACTAGTGGGTGCGTTAGACAGCTATGCTTGCAATTTATTAGTTTTTTTTTTTAAGTAGTCTGTAGAAAAAATACGAGCACTGATAACAATTTGGAGTGATTATTGTAGATATCAAGCCACGTAGAAACAAAAGTTTTTTGATTAATTCATTGCTTTAAAAAGTAAACACTCAAAGTTTTCTGACCACAAATATTCGCGCAGAGTTTAACTCCGCTTGAAGGAAAATTTGACCTCAGAAAGATCTTGAACGTGCGTTTGCAATTCGCTTTATTCCGTTGGGATAGATTTTTTGTACAACTGTTTGCTGCGGTATAAAATCAGTTTTTTCCATCACAGCTTTAGAGCGCCTTTCACTGCACCCAGCCACTATTTGTAAAAATCCAACCTGTTTATTTGTCTAACCCATTTTATCTATCATAAAATAAATTGAATATTAGATCATTAATCTGTCGATAAAACATACAGATTCGCCAAATTTTGCTTAAATATTTTACCGTTAAACATTACAAATCTAAAATGTTTTGAACGGTAGAATTTAGGAGTCAAATTGTGAAAAGATGTACGTTTTATTAATGTATTAAATGAATTATTGTTTGGTTTATTCTAGGGTGCATTGAATTTTTTTTATTATAGTTTACCTTTTTATGTGTTTTTTGTTCACAAATTATTTTTTGTAAGAAATATTTGGGTATTTTTGGAGGGTTGGTTTTATTCCTCCTTTTTTTACTAATATAATTACGAAGAATCATCTTAAAAGTGCATTCAAATTTTCATTGTGGTCCTTAACCCTTTGTGATTCTTTCCGCTGCATATCCCCAGAAGAGATTCCGCGTTACCGTGCTCGGTGAACGATGAACTTGGCGACGATGGCGAAACGGACGCGGAGTTTAACACTGAGCAGCACTCAAGCGGAATACCTTCTAAGAATTTACAGTGGTTTTTGAACGAAAAGTCCCAAAGTGTTAATAAGGACGTCGTTCAAGGGCACATCCAGCACAGCAGTGTTTTACTAGTGAGCTGCCCTGGCGTTTTCCCCGGTCCGTGTTTCAGACGCATTTTTCAGCGTGAAAAATCACAATCAGGTTAACTTTTGCCGCATAAGCTGGGCTTAAATTTTTGTGAAAATTGGTTCAGATGTGCAAATTTGTATAAATTTAGAAATTAAGAGTGTGACAAACAAGCAAACATAAAAGCTTAATTTTAGTTTGTAAATAAATATAACTTTACAAGAAAAAGATTCATGTTTTTTCAACAACCTGCAAAGCAAAATTTTTCAAAAAATATATTGTTTACTATTTTTGAAAAGTTATTTAAAAGTTATTTTTTACCTATTGAAACATTTACATTTAGGAGCTAGGTGCTTATTTCCGTTGTTATAAATATTTAACTTGATTTCATAAATAAATTAACGGAGTCGTATATTTTGAAGCAAATTAAATTTGTAACAAGTTTTTTCTCTTAAAAACATAGTTTTTAATAGAGTTTTTAATAAAGTTTTTAATAGAAAGTTAAGAATTATTTATTACAGTTAGCTTAGCTTAATTTTTATGTTGGAATGTAAAAAATATAATAAAAATCTAGAGTGATCCATAAATTTGGGAAACAAATTGCTTTTATTTGGCGCACCGGAAACTTTCTATAATTCCTTTTAAGTCTCCGCAATAAAAACATTTTGGTGTTGAAGCATGGGAAATAAATTAAATTCCTAATGTTTTGTTTTAAGAACGCAATTTTTGGAATTAGAAATTTGGGTATATATCATAATTTTGTATTTTTATTATATTAGTTATTATTTCAAATGAAAACTAAACTAAGGAGGGCTGATGATTTATGTGGGTGTATTAAAAATTTTTAATCTTTAAATGATAATTGTAAAAAATTTTGTGATTATGCGCCTAACAAATTTAATATTGTATTATAAAAAATTTCTTGCTGTTTAATACGCAGTTTTTTTTTGAAATCGTTTAAAACTTGTTTTTTAACTTTAAAACTCTAAAATAAAAGGATTTTGTTGTTAAGAAAAACACTGGAAACCTATTAGTTTTACTTGAGCTAAAACTATTAAACATTAAAAAATATTAGAGTTTGCGGATGGTTTCATAGTGTAAATTTTTGTTATAAGTTTATAAAAGTTTTCATTTTTAATAGAGAAAACATCAGCTTTGTGTAAAAGTCCTACAATGAATCGCATTATTTTAATGGAATACAATATGAATTAAAATTTAAAATTTTTATACTTTAACCTTAAACATTTTCGTTGCGAGACTTCTTCCGTACTATTGACTGATTTATTTTGTACAAAGCATAATGAAAAACTTCTGTACTGGTAAGAACATGGGTTTTTAGGAGCATAAAGAGTTTGTGTTGCTACGCATATTTATTTGCTTGCATCATCAGTTTGTTTTTTTTTGAATGATCGCCAATAATGATCGAAGGCAACGTAGATGCGAAATATGAAAAAGTACTGGAAAGATTTAGGTAAGATATAAAGTTTGATTTGCTGGTTTTGTTGTTTTTTTTTGTATAAACAAATAGAATATTTTTATATTTCTAATTAAAACCATAAAAAAAAATTTTAAATTTGTTTAATTGAAACAATTGGGACAATGTACACTTACGCAGGGGCACCAGTTAGAACGTGTGAAAGATAAAGGCAATTAACTTCCAAACAGTGCATCCCTATTTGAAACAGTGCCTGGTTAAACATAATTAATAATTAATGTTTTATATAAGGCGCATCACGATTGAGCGTTTTTTGTCTTTTTTGTTTTATCACATTTTTGTTTTATTTTAATGTTATTAAACATATTTTGACAATAAATCGTACAGGGAAAACTACAACGGTAATTGGGAACCGGCCGGATCCGCACTGGCTGTTTATCACAAAGGGGCATTGGTCGTCGACATATGGGGCGGCTACGCTGATACCTCTGGCGGCAAAAAATGGCAACAAGACACAATGACGGTTACTTACTCAACAAGCAAAGGTACAATAAAATAAAATATGTGTTCATTAGTACATCAACAACGCCCGTTATTTTTCAAAAATGCGACGTCTTATAAACAAAGTTAATGACTATGAGTCAACGGGTGATGGTGCACCATATATTTAGCTTCAGCACATTGTCTTTCGATAATGTGCTAAAGCTAAAAAGAAGAGCTTTAATGTCTTGTATCGCTTGGTTCAATTAAAATCTAAAAATAATTAAATCTAATGTATTTTTTCTGTCAAAAACTCGATTTATTTAGCCGCTGTATTTCTGGATGTCACCTCACAATACTGATGAGATTTGGACCAAGGAAAAAAACATGTGCAGACAAAAACTTGACGCTCTGAAATTAATTGATTGTTTCTCCTTAACATATATGCATTTTGGTTAAAATTTTTTGCTTTAATTTTTAATAACAATCTCTTCCATTTTTTTAATAATTTTTAAAAAAATTTTTTATTAAAATAGTTCCCAACAATTTACCAAAATTATTTTGTAATTAATGTATTGACAATATTTTAAAAAATAATCAATAAGTGCTGTTTTGTAGACCAACATATTGATATAAATAATTAGGTATTTTGTTATTAAAAATACGTAATATATGCATAAAGCGACAACTTTTAAAGCAATGTTTCATGAGAAAAATTGAGGTTATATTTCAAAATTTCTGAAATCAAAAGAGCTACTACTAATTTAGCTGATTTTATTATTAATAATCTGGTAATCGCAACCATATAGATAAAAACAATATCAATTTATTCTTAGCAATATTCCAAAATTTCAGCTGTTGCAGCCATTTGCGCTGCAATGCTAGTGGATAGAGGATATCTGGACTATGATCGGCTGGTGAGTCACTACTGGCCTGAGTATGGTAAAAATGGAAAGGAATGTACAACTGTTAAAATGGTCCTTACCCACGAAGCAAGTACAAAGATGTATATACTTTGTAGATCACACGCGCTTTTTTTTCTGCTTTGGGAATCTCAATTATAATTTTAACATTTGTGTTAACAACTTTATTTAAATTAAGAAAAAAAAACATCAAATTACGTACATAACACCGCTGTTAAAAGCGACGTTTTATTTTTTAAGATAAACAAACACATGGTTTTGTATAAATATATATGATGGTAAACTTTTAGGCAGGACTTCCGATATTCAGTCAGAAAATAACACGGGATCACGTTACAAATAGGAAATTAATGGGGAAACTGATCGAAGAAGAGACACCTCTGTCCGTAACAATTCCCCACTGGCGATATTACTTTACAGCTAATTTTATTTTTCCAAAAAGAGTTTTTAAGAATACTTCATCATACGTTTTAAGCGTATTAAAATCACATGATTCCACTTTTATGTCCAAACATTAGGGTTTTTTTTGTGATAGATTTTGTAATAATTGTCATTAAAAAATAGGTATTGTTAATAATCTACATAGCATTAGAATAGTTATTGTTATTTTTTTACCGACAATCATTGTTTATTAGCAAGCTTGAATTAATATAATTTTACAAGAGATGTGAGTAATAAAACAATTTTAAATCTAAAATCTTATTAGACACGCGCTTCTATCCCGTTTGCACACGTTTATAAAACAATTTTTTGACAAACGATTGCACACATCGTCCTTAATCAGAATTTTTAGAGAAAAGTTGCAAAAAACGAAGTTTCAATTTAATACTTAAATATCGCCTTCATGCCAGATACAAGTTGTTTTTAAATTACAGTTTTATCAATTTTTGTTAACAATATGAGGTTTTATAATTATTTTTTAACATATTACTAAGATTTCATGATTTACAGTTTTGACTACAAAAAATATCGTCGGTGCGGTTTGTTATAAGCACATAAATTCTTAGCTGGACCCCCGGGCAGAAAATCGGATACCACTTGTTAACGTACGGCTGGCTAGTTGACCAATTGATTCAAAAATCGGACCCCAACCACAGAAGCTGTCGCCAATTTTATACGGAAGAAATACAGGAGAAATACGGTAATACATACAGTAATATGCTAAGTTTTGTTGTTTTTTTTTTAAGTTTTTAGATTGCATTAAAAACGGGTGTGCTAAATATATTATAAGGAATACACATGTGGGTGGACGTATTTTAATAAAATTTGATAAATTAGGTTAAGTAAGTTTTATAGGGTTTTCTTATAATCAATATCAAGAATGCAAAAGAGTAGCGAATATCCGACTGTGTGTTAAACAGTTGTTCTAGTTATATGCGGAAAAATCAACAGTGTAGATTTTTCATCAAGTAGAAATATCTGCTCTGATCTGTGGAATAATCTACATGTAAAATTTTCCATATAACACTGTAAAAAATTCCTAAGCTTATTCTTAATCTTTAACTTGTAGGTTATTCTACATATTAACAACTCATTTGTATTCAAAAAACATTCACATGGAAAAGTATTCACGACGACTTGTGGATTACATGAAAGTTTTTCTACATAATACTGTCGATTGTTCCAACGTGTGTATTATTACACCAGCATTATGTAGGAAAACTTACATGTTGATTATTCAAGAAACTGTAGATTATTCCATCTAAAGGTAAACCCAACGTGGCTGCAACAGTTCTTCATTGGATTAAAAAACACCCCCCCCCCACTAAGTAACCATTCAAATCACGAGAATTCGACGTCAATTTATCAGCCAATTAGATTTGATTTAATACGGAGTATTTGTTTCATAAAATGACGTCAGATTCTCGTGATTTGAGTGGTTACTTAGTGGGGGGAATTTTTTTAATCCAACGAACTACTGTTGCAGCCACGTTGGGTTTACCTTTAGTGAATATTTTTCCAGGTGAATGTTTTTTAATACAGGTGTGTTGTTAATATGCAGAATAATTTCCGTTGAAACACAAGAAAAAGCGTGGAATTTTCTATAGTGTTATGAAGAAAATTTTACATGTAGATAATTCACACACAGTCGGACATTCTGTGCTCTTATGTATCTTGTTAAGACCAAATTTGCGAAAACCAAACTGTTAATTTGGTGACGTGCGGAATCCCCATAAAAGTTGTGTCAAATTCCCTTGACCAAATTTTCCATGAAACTGTTAATTCCCTATCATGGCATTGAGAAATGCATTTACAAAATAAAATTTGTTTTAAAATTTAATATTAATCATAAAAACATTAAAAAAATGTTTTAATTTTTTTCCTTAGCCTAAGCAAAACCTTAAAATCAACCAAAATTTTGCATGCCAATTTTTATTTGTATTTTCTAAGTGTTAAACTTTGAAGGAAACATTGCAAATGCATTATTTTTATGAGGAATCGCCACTACTTTATGTGGATTTTGTAATGTTTATGGTGATTTTGGTCTTTGGGGAATTTGTCCTTGGGACTTTTGTACAGACCTGGTAAATTGCAAAGGGCTTAAATTACTATTTTCAGTTCTTTTAAATTTTAAACAAAGTTTTGTAGTTTTTTTTGAGTTCTAATCGGAAAAAAATGGATTGGCTAATTATAAAGATTAACGCAAAAAAGTATTTACTGTTTTGATGTTTTTGTAAAAAAAAACACGTATTCATTATTTATTAATTTATCAAAATAATGGGTTCTCAGAAACTAATGAAAATGATTGAACTTTCTGAAAATGATGAATTGTAGTTTGAAAATTTAAATTTATTGATTTACTGTTTTTTATTAGTTTTGTTTAGTCGGGTCGTTTCTTCGTGCTGCACTAAGCCCATATTAATCGTGAGTTTTAATATTTTCTAAAAATAACATTAATAGCAACTCCTGTTTCCTATGGAAAAATTGGAACATAAAGTAAACAAGCAAAGAATTAAACAAACGTTTAAGACACAGACTGGTACTGCGGTCTGCCGAAAAGTGAAGAGCGCAGAGTTGCCAAACTCGTCACCCCGTCGTGGTCCCAATGGCTGCGGAACATGACAGACCCGCCGATGAGACGATGGTACCGGGATCGGTACCTGCAATGGCCGAACCACCTTTCCAACAAAGTCTGGACTGAGCCGGAATGGCTGATGCGAAAAGTAAATTATTGTAAAACTTAAATTTAATCTTTTTTGAGCTCCTTTTTATTGCGGTCTTTGATTTGTTTAAATAACATGTGTCATTGTCATCTAGGTATAACCTGCACCAAGAAATATTAATTATGACACTAACTAAACTTGCAGTTTTAAATCGAAAATTATGGTTGTGCAAAACAGAGGCGACTACTTTGCATAGTAAAAAAATAAGCGCATCAAAAAGTTTAGCTTCAGAGCTCGGACCTTACTAGATTAAAGTTTTACCCCGGAGCTTGAACCTTACTATACTAAATTATTTGTTATAATAAATTCGCATTTAAATTTGTCAATTCGTCTGCTTTGTTTTCAATTAAAGTTTGACTAAGGTAAATTGTAAGCTGTGCTAACTTTTTTGCCATGCACTTATTTGGTTTTTAGCGGTGGGGATAATTTTTTTTTGGTTTTTTATCTAGAATAGGCTGCGCTGTGTAAAATCAAATTTTTTGAGTATTATGTCTCGAATGGTATATATTTGGAGAGAAAATTTGTAATTTTTGAATTCTTTTTAATCGGTTATTAAATTAAACCAATTTATTTTTGTAAACAATCAATATTTTTGGAATTTGTTATTCAGGGTCTTTCTTTATTAGCCGAACCGCCGTATAGTGAAATGGAATTATGGTCAGCTAACGGAATTGGAACAGCCAGAGGATTGTGCAAAATATTTAGCCTTTTTGGTAGGTTTTAAAAAGTTTTTTTTATGTTTTAAAATAGTTGCTATAAGATTTAGAATTCTAAATAAAGTTTTAAAAGTTTTTATTATCTTTCATTGTATATTATTTTATTGTTCAATTCAATTTAAATTGTTTATTTTGGTTAACATACAACAATATAACATTATTATTATCTCTTTAATCCAACAATTTAACACAATACAATCAATTTAAAATAAGCGAGCCGATTGCGGCTGCAAATTTGGGAGACAGAAATATGGTTTTCTAAAAAAGGACTCAAAGGCTTAGTTTGCTACGTACTAATTTGAGCCATCACTAAAACTTTTCTCAAAAGCAAATACTAAAGCAGCAGAAACTTTTTTTCTGATAAATTATTCCATTTAGGTGCAACCCGATTACAAAAGAAATATTTTCTTGCATTTACTTTACTTTTTTGCTTTTTTCTATTCTAATTTTAAAAGAATGGCATCTGATTGGAAAATAATTGATAATAAAAATATTTGCAGAATTAATGTTTGTATTTTCACGAATACTTTTATAGAATTCACAGACATCAAACATATTTCCCGTCGCTCTTTAAGTTTAGGTAAATTTAAGATTTTTAGTCTATTATCGTAATTTGTATCGTACATGTGACACCGTTTAAACAATCTTCTTGTAAAATTTATCTGAACGCGTTCTAATACATCGATATCCTTCTGAAGATATGGATTCCATACTACACTTGTGTACTCAAGCTGGGGCCTAATATATATAGTGTAAGCGCGCAGTAAATTAGACACAGTATTTAAATTAAAACTTCTAAAAATTAAAGCCAATGTACGTTGGGCTTTTTTTGAAATTAATTGACAATGCTCTGAAAACTTTAAATTTTCTGAAATATTTACTCCAAGATTTTTAATTAAATTAGTTTTTGAGAGTATTTTGTTATCAATAGAATAATTAAGTCTAACTCCTCTATTTTTTACACCTATATGAAGAACTTCACATTTGTGATCGGCTAGCTGCAACTGCCATTGCTTCGACCAGTGAGATATTCTATTTAAATCTTCTTGTAATTATAGTGATTTATTTTCCTTATCAGCAAAACAAAAACTGGTAAAAACCTTGGCGTCGTCTGCGAAGAGCTTTATTTCTGAATATTTTACGCAATCAGTTAGATCATTAATATCGATAAGAAACCAAAAAGGACTTAAAAACTGAGCCTTGAGGAACTGAGCTAATTACAGAATAGGAACTTGATTCTGTGTTGTTGATTACTACTTTTAAGTCTCTTCCGGTTAAAAATGCTCTTATCCATTTAAGAAATCTTCCTGTGATGCCTAATTTTTCCAATTTGTATAAAAACTTTTCATACGATACGGTATCAAAAGCCTTCGCGAAATCCAGATAAACCACGTCAATAGCTTTCTTATTGTTATTAGCTTTTGTCCACTCATTTAAAGTTTCTAGAAGCTGTGTTATAGTTGAGTTTTAGCCTTAAAGCCGTGTTAGCACCTTGACAAAATATTAGCAAAAAAGGTTAAAAGCACATCTCTAACCAACCATTCCATCATTTTACAAACAAAAGACATTAATGAAACTGGTCGATAATTTTTTTAATCATTTTTTAAACCTTTTTTAAACAATGGAATTATCAACGCGGTTTTGCAATCACGAGGTAATGATCCGGTTCCGGTATCGAATGCTTTTTGAAATAATTTAGTTAACGGTTCCACTAGTCCAACTCCCAAGCGTTTAAGAAATAAAGCTAGAAAGCTGTCTGGAGATTTCAACAACTTATTGGACAATTTTTTATGGCTCTAAAAATATTTTTTTCAGTAAAAAGCTGTTTTGTGTTTGTGCCAAAAATGATAGCTGCGTAATATTGAAATAACTAGACTAAAGGCACATCAGACGCGGCTCGTTTATTTGTTTAGAAAATAAAAATAAGGAGCCACGAAGTAACTAACCATAAGCTATCAGATGAAATCAATTTAGTGCCACCTATATCAATCAATCTTACATAAACCTCTAAAATTTTTCAATTCTGTCTTATTCGTTACTGTGATTAGCGCTAAAATGCTTGATTTTCAAAGTTCAAAATTCAAAGTTTATTTCTAGAAAAAAAAAGAACATCGTAGGGTAGTGCATTTAATTTCGGCACTTTTCCCAATTGGGCATTTTTGATTTTGGACTATATCTTTGGTAATCCTGAACGGAATACGACGTTTGATAGCTCAAATGAGAGCTAATTATATGTAGATGACTGTGATGAGCTTTTTATTTGTTATGTTGTTACTCGTTTTTAGAACATGGGCATTTCATGATTACGCAATAAATTGGTTTAAAAATTAAACTGTCCTGGTAAAATTTAGTCTATTTTCCGAATTTTTAATCCCCTTGGTTCTACGTTGCGTCTGTGGTGAGCAATCGTTAAAAAATAAAATAGTGTAATTTCGGCGCTCATATGCTGTAGGTAAAAACGGATTGAATTAAGTGGTCGGATGTTAAATTGTATTTGTAAATAGTTAAAAGACAACGTTGAAATGTGTAGGGGTCATAGCACTGCACTTAAACTCGATTAAGAGGGTCCTTTTAAAAAGTGCCGAAATTAAATGCACTTTTTTCCCAAATTTTGCTCATTCTGATACCATTTGGCATTTTAGCTGTAACTTGTTGCCAGTTACACGTTGAACAACAAGTAGAAGCTTAAATTAAAGAAAACTGTCTGGAGATAATGATAGGCTTTTAAATTTTTGAAAATGATGATTTTTTTCACTGAGAAACAATCGATTGTTTGTAAAGTGCCGAAATTAAATGCACATATTTAATTTCGGCAATTTTCCATTTTTTTAAAAACTGATTTAATTAAGTAAAAAAATACTTTCGTACAGTAGTAAACTTTTGTGACGCAACGCAGTATCGTGAAAGCTTCAAAATGAGCTATCAAACATGAAAATCGGGCCATACAGTAAAAAGTTACATCGGTAAAACAAAAAAGTGCCGAAATTAAATGCACTACCCTAATCATCACAAACTTGCGAACCGATTAGGGTCGCCAAAAAAAAAACCAAGGTTAATTTCCTTCTAGAAATATGGTTTAAAGGCTTTAAAGAAAGCACTAATTTAGGCCATAAATAAACAAAGTGAGTAAGTTAAAAACAAATTTTTTTAAACAACATTCTAAACAATTTAGTTTAATTATTTATAAACCCCATGTACTTTTTAATTATTTCCTGAATTTAATTTTAAAAAAAGTTACATATGATATTGCAAAATTAATTTTTGTTTTTTTTTTTTCATTATCACAAAATATGACACAATACTAAATGTGATTTATTAGGAATAATTTTTTATGGTGAATTTATTAGTTGAAGTTTTTCCTTAAAAGACCTAAGAGAAGTAGCTGAAATTTGTTCTTGAGACAGCGCATTCCATTTTTCAACAACAAAAAGAATATTTTCTTGCATTAATTCTACTTTCTTGAATTTTTAGCTTTAATAAATGTCCTCTTGTGGATTTTAATTTAAACTAAAAAAGAGTCTGGATTTGACTTGTTTGTTTGTTTAAAATCTTATAACGCTCAGATAGATCAGCATTAATTCTTCTGTCTTGAAGTGTGGTAAGATGTAAAAACCTGAGACGTTCCTCATAAGTTTTATACGGTTGTTTACACCTTTTAAAAAGCCGTCTTGTAAAACGCTTTTAATAAGCTTTATGTCTTGCTGTAAAAAAGGGTTCCATATTACACTTTTGTATTACAAGGTTGGCCAAACGCATGTAGTAAAGCTTTTACTAAATTTTGTTCTGAGCTTGAGTTAAATGTCCTAAAAATCAATGAAGTCATTTTTAATGCTTTTTTAGTAATAGTTATAAAAATTGAAGATTTTTTGAAATGTGAACCCCTAAATCTTTTACCAAGTCAGTTTTATTTAAATTATGACAGTCTATACAATAATCATGTTTGTTGTTTTGCATTTTTCTTGATATATTCAGAACCTCGGATTTAGTTTCAGACAATTTTAATTGCCAATTTTTGGATCAAACAGCTATATTATTTCTTTCTGCAATTGATTTCTTTTCTGTTATATCTTAACAAGTAAAACTAGTGTAAACCTTTGCATCATCAGCGAAAAGTTTAATACGCGAGTGTAGAATTTGATTTACAATATCATTTATGTAGACGAGAAATAAAAACGTCCCTAACACAGAACCTTGTGGAACTGAACTTTCTACTTTATAGTAATTTGATTCTGTATCATTACCTATTGACATGTCGTAGTTAAACCGCTTATCATGTAGGTATATCCGGCACCCAGCACGATATTTACTGTAATTAAATAGTGATGTGCGGTTTTGTATAATTATACCGCGCTGGGTCCCGGCTATATTTACATGTTAAATAAAAAGATGAGTGGTTTAACTACGATGTATTTATAACGTTCATATATCTATTAGAAAGAAAACTTTTTATTTATTTTAAAGTGGAGTGTAGAAAATCCATTTCATGTTGTAGTGAAAAAAAATTTTTGTAGTGAAAAAGTATTGGTTAACGCAAGGAATTTTTTTTGTTTTTTTGTGTCTTAGTCCAGCCGCTTTTCAGCGGGCTGGACTAAGACACAAATTAACTTTAAAAAAACTATAAAAGTTTTTGAATGTTTTAAATTTATGAAAATATAACTGTTCGCAGGAAATATATCATAAGGCACAATATATTTAGTGATTCATTGCTATCAAACTGAACTGCGTATGTTTAAAATAACAAAATCATATTAATCAAAAATGTATAATGTAATCATTCTAACATTGCAATTTTAATTACTGACTCCACTCTGATTACACGAATATTTTGAACAATGCGTGTTCATAGAAAATAACTCTATTTTTAAACAGCCAATTAAAAATTGATTCTAAAGCCTATTGGCCTGGAGCGCCAGATTTTCCACTCTGTAACTTGCTTGGACTAAAACTTTTTAAACGATTAAAATTCATTACTCTGCTCAATAAAGATCACCTCGCATTAGGAATTCAGTTCTCACAGCTTCAGGATGTTTTATATTAACGAAAAAACCGCAAACGCATAAGTATTTCTTACTATTATTATTGTACATTATTAATGTTTTATTTTCATTATAGGTGAAGGTGAACTTGTAAAAAATAAAAATCTGTTAAAAAAACTGCAAATACCGTTACATGTCGGTGAAAGAGATGATTTGGTTCATTACGACGTCACTGGTGGATATGGGTTTTTTCATAATGATAGTCCTAAGGTTTTATTTTTTGTCTTGATTTTATTTAGTTGGTACATAAGTTTTAATTATTTACTGCAAAAGATAAGTCAAAAATTAAAAGAAAATATTTCTGTTTTTTACAAAAACGAGTTAATTTTTTCCATAACTCCCACTGTCAATGATCAATTAATTGTCTTACTTTTAAATCAGTGAATAATATTGTTTAACACTGGATTGAAAACATTTTGTAAACCCTGTAGTCAGCAAAAATAAAAAAATGTAGTTCTTTTTTAACGACTTAGTTACAAAAAACTTCGTTCATTCCATTTGATTGGAATATTATTATAATGTGTTATAACTAAAATAATTGTACTATAGGTGTTACAAAAAGAATTTTGACTTGAAAATTTTATACATGTTTCGCTTTTTAAATTTGTTTATTCAGAAGACAGTTTTGTTAGTCTGTAAGAAAGTTTATTATCTAGATTAATAAACTTTTCGTAACCGTTCTGTCAGCTAAATAGTGCTCACTTAAAGTTTTTTTGCACTTTATAGTCGACATAAACGCTGGTTCTGCTGACTTTTTTAGTTTTACATAAAAATTATCTCAAGAGGTTTTATAGGGTCAAAATCATACATGGGCACGGGGGGGGGGTTGGGGGGGTTAACCCCCCCCCCCCAATTCTGAGAAGGGGGGTTTAACCCCCCCCCCCCCACTAAGAAGTGGGGGGGGGGAGAAAAGGTTAACCCCCCCAATTTTGGAAAAATGAAGAAAAAAAATGTCTTTAAAATGACTTCTAACTGCCTCCAAACTTAAGTTTTGAGGTCAAAATGAATGTTTTAAGCAATAAAAAGCTCAAAAATGCAATAAAACGGGCTTTTTGACCTAAAATTAGCGTTTTTTACCTATTTTTCCTTCAAAATCGAAAAACGATATGGGTAAAATGCACTCCAGAAAAAAAAACGATATGGGTATTTTACGTTTCTCGGATTTTAACCCCCCCCCCTAATTTGGGGTTTAACCCCCCCCCCACTCCAGACCAACTTGCCCATGTATGGTCAAAATGGTACGGGAAGCTTGAAGCTTTAAAGTGATACTTAAAAATTAAACTCCCAAAATAGTACTTGATAAAATTAGTACCTCTAAATAAGATTTAGGGTCGATAAAGCCTTGGGAACTTGGAGCTGGAACTTGGAGCCGAAAATAGGGAACTTGGAGCCGAAAATAAAAATCGCTAAAACGTTTACCTAAGCCTAAGCGAAACCTAAATTTAACCCCAAAAATCTTTTTCTTAAAGGCTCAAGTTCCCATTGCTTGTGGCTCCAAGTTCCCAAAAGCTTCTCATGGCTCTAAGTTCCCTGCTTGTGGCTCTAAAGACCCCGTACCCTAAATAATAAGGGAAATTAAAACATGAAAGCGCTTAATGGTACAAGGATCTAAGAACTTCAAAATGATGCGAGGAACTTATTTTAATTTGCTACGGAGAACTTAAAGGTTAAAAATGATAATAGAACTTTAGACTTTCAAAATAGGTCAAGAACTTGGAGCCTTAAAATGGTACAATAAATTTTGAGCAATAGAAATTTAGAGAAATATGAAGCGTTAAAATTTTGGAATTTTGCCAGGTTAGAGTTAGGCTTAAGTTTAAATAACGGTGCTTTTTGGCATTAGGGAACTTCACGTTACATTACAAATTAGGGAAGTTGGTGCTGTCAAAAACGAAAATTATGGAGCCGCGAAAATAATAGCATTAAACCAAAAGTCAAACTTAAGTTTGGTTTACACTTGGGCTTAGGTTTAGCAATTTCAAATTGTCTGCTATAAATTTCCCCTTTTCTAATTCATGTTCCAACATTAAGCTCTCTAGGCTCCAATGACCCAAAATCTTTATCGACTCCAACAGACGGCTTCAAGTTTCCCAATTTTTACATTTTTTGAAATTAAATACTCATAATTTTGATTTCAGGGCACACCATTTTTGGGTCATTCCGGTTACGGGGGAATGATGGTGAAGGTGAATTGTGAGGAAAGACTGGCAATAGCCTATGTAACTAACGGCTTAACAGTAGAAGCTGGAGCGTTAGGACGTCCGTACCGCTTCTTGGAAAAAGCCATTCTGGATTGCTTTTACGATTACGCGTAAATAACGAATTCTATTGGGTTTTAGAAATATATAGTTAAACTTGAATTTCCTAGAATATTATTTTTAATAACCACATGAAGAGTATTTTTCATTAAAAGTAAGTATTGTAGATTAAGTATCTGTCAAACGCTCGATATACAATTCAATATTTTGTTGAAAATGAACATTTTATATGCCCGACAAATGATTTCAGATTTAAAAACTATCTGTGAAGTCTATTTCCTGCTTTTTTAAACTCCGAATAACGCGTAAGTGGGATTGAAGTTTGTGTGTTCGCAACTTTTGATCCTTTTAATTCCTTGGTAAGAAAGCTGCCCGAAAAACGGAACGTACCGTTCCTCATACTAAACGTCCAGTCAGCTGCGAGCAAGCCATATTTATGCAAATTATACGACACGGTATTTGAATCGACGAAAGTCACATAAGGAATAATTTGCATACAACAGAATTTGCAAATTTGCAATACATCCTTTGGAATTTTGAGTTCAGTACAATCATGGTACACTTACTCTATGTACGATGAATGTTTATTTGGTAAAAACCGCTGAAGAATTTATTGCAAATTTAATCCTGCTGTATGCAAATTAATCATTATGTGACTTTGATCGATTATTGTGAGATTTATGAATATGCTGATTAGCTATTAAAATAACCAATCAAAAGACGAAAAAATGCTGAATGAAACTGGGAAAAATTTAATGAAAAATAAATATCGTTTAATTGTTTGGTACGTAATAATAATGAGCGTTTACTTTTTTTACTGCAAGCTAACCGTGTGAATACTTTTTATATTGCAGCTGTATACCATAAACCAATCATATCTTTGTGTAAAAAGCAAAATAATGTGCAGTTTTAATCAAGCCTAACACACCTGACTGAGAAATTTACCAGTGCCTATTTTAATTAAACTCAATCAAGAACACACAACAAATAAATTTCACTTACAAAATGTATAAAGGTAAAATTTACAATATGCGACGACAAGCCGTTTCATAGATATGAAAGTGTTTCATTATTCCTCGATACAAGCTTTAATTCTCACATAAAACTTTATGGTGAAGCAATTTTTTACGGTTTTTATTTGAAAAAAAAAATAAAACGCTATCGTCAATTTTGTGTTTGCACATATTTTAATAATTTTCTCGTTGTTTTTGGTTTTTTAATGATATGAACAGCAATTCCCATTTTACATAGGGAGATTGAAATTTCCACACAAACAAACAAAATTTTTTATAATGATTAGGTGAGGTGTGTTTTTTTTTCTTTGACACATACGCCCAGGGGGAAATTGCCCCATTTTCTTGCATTCAAATTTCTAATTTGGTTTTAAATAAAACCTTTTTTACTAGGCTTACGTTAGTCGCAAAGCCACCATTTCTATTAAAAGTGCGGTGAGGAGTCAAACTTTTTGTCTTTGATTTTAATAATTTTTTTGAACATTTTACCTCTGCCCTCAATAGTTCACAAAATTTTTTTTATCAAAATATCTCGAATGGTTCAGGAAATATGACCCCCCCCAAAAAATGTCTTTTTTCGGCAATTCTGTGCTTGAAAGATTGCTCAATGGGTATAAAAATATAAGTTAGAAAATATGCAATCAAAGAAAGCGGCTACTTTCTATTTTAATTTGATACCTTGATTGTTAAGAATGAAGAAATATTTCTTGAAAACAATCGCGTTTTCTGTACAAAAACACCTGCGATTTTTTTGGCTAAAAATACGAAGTGTGGGCAAAAATATTGGACAAACTTAATCAAATCCCTGTCTTCGTTTGATGTTTTTAAAAAAATCGAGGGTTTTTTGTACGGGAAACGCAATATCTCAATAAATACTAGACCAATATTTACAATCAGGGTATCAAATTAAAGTAGATAGTAACCGCTTTTTTTGAGTGCTATTTTCAAAAAACGCCATTTTTGGAGGGTCATATCTCCGGAACCACTTAAGATATTTTAGCGAAAAAAAATTTGTGGGCTATCGGGGGCAGGGGTAAGGTTTTAACAAAAAATTATCAGAATTGAAGACAAAAAGTTTGACTCTGCATCGCACCTTTAAGGTTGTTAAAAATTTGTTTGAACATCTTTAAAAGTGTTTAAACAACTTATGGCTTTATGGCTACTCCTGGATTCAAATTTACTGAGCAAGATGCTAACGTAATATTGCTAATTTTAACCGAAATTTAAGTTCATTTATAAATCCACATGGCTTGGACTTAAACCGAACTAAATTATTCCTTTATTTTGTGTTTGCGATTAAGTGTTAATATATTTTAACCGGTGAAATAAAATAATTCGATTCTATTCTATTCTAAATCGATTTTTTAATAACAAGAAATAAAACAATATAAAATGTATGAAGAATTTAAAATCATTTTCGAGCACGGCACATATTTTTCATAAAAAGGTAACTCAACGAAAATAATGTTTTCAATAAGGAATTAGAATTAAAGCTAAAGTCTTCCAGGCTGAAATTACTGGTGTAACCGCTTTCCGCCAGGAAGAAATAAACAATAAACCTTAGCACCCAGAAAAATTTTAAAAAAAGTTTTCAGCGGTTATGTAACCAATTATAATTTAGTTGCGCCATGTGTTTTTCTGCACGTGATATTTTCTCAAAGAACGAGTGGTTATTTTACCACTCATCTATTTTCACCCTGATAGAATTTTATCAATCATTAGTCTGTTTTTTTTTTTGCTTTTTTTGTTTTGAATTGTTGGGGGAAAATTATTGTTTCGAGACTTGACTAGGATTAAAAAACCGCAAGTCGTTTATATATATATACCAAACCAATTTTTTCCAAATGTAATAAAATCATAAACATGTTTAATACTGTATGATAGTTACAAATACGATACGGATTCAATTTTTTTTAGTTTATATCAGTTTTGATAAAAAAATTTACTTTGTGCAATCAAATTCAAGTTATCTTACCCTTAAAAAATAAAATATCCAATATCAATTTTTTAGGAAATTCTTTTTTTAATTTACGATACGCACACTTTTGTTACAAAATACGAAATAATTTTAATTTTCAGTTAGACAATTTGATTGTAAAATTTAACTTAGTAGTTGTAAAGATGTTAAATAATGTCGTAGTCGTAAAACCTGCAATTCTTACTATATTTTCGAAAACTGTGAAAAACTGAAACGTTTGATAAACATGACCAATATTTTGTATTAGATTCTCTATTTTGCCTTTGTTTCGGTAATTTTTTGTTGAAACAAGCATTTTTAGAATATAAAAAATTCATATTCCATTTTTTAAAATAAAATTTAGAATAAAATGCTGCAAGAGGTTAAATTTCAATATATTTCGCACTTAGATACTAAACACATTTGGTGACCGGTTTTTCACTTCCCACGTTTTCAAAAAAAGGAATAAAAATCTAGGGCTTTTACGACTAAAACATTAATATCTCGACAAATATTTTGTTAAAATGTGCAAATAAAGTGTCAAAATGACGTTAACATGGGTTTGTTTTGTTATATTTTGTCAAGCAAAAGACTGCACATCGTAGCAAAAGTAGTTTAAGTTCAAAATACTTAAAAAATGATTACCCAATTTAGCAGTTTAATATTTTTAACAATTTAAATGTTTGTGTCTTTTTAATTGTTAAAAATATTATGGCAAAAAAGGTACAAAGGTTTTGGGGTACACGGTAATATTTTACCACACAATTTTGATTCAGTACCGCGGTTAAAGAGTATTATGATTATATTATTTTTAATAAAATACTATAATAATGAGGCCGAAATTCAATTCAAGCACTCGGATCCATGAAGTGACAGGTTTGTCTTTTGTATTTTGTGCTTTTGATAGCCTTCTATAATTTGATGGACTGTAAAATGAATAAACTTTTGCCAACTGTATGCAGCCTTCCAGTGACATTCTTCTTTTTGAAGAAAAGATTCCATTTTATCTATCATACACACCATAAAAATATCCCAGAATGCCGCCTAAAATATAAAATTATTCATAATATTTTAAAACAAAAGCCAAAAATATTTCAAGATTTAAAACATAAATATCGACAGTGCTGTTTAGACTATAATAATGAGGTTTAAAAAATATTACGAAACAATGGAAATTAACGTTATTAACAGTAATAATATTAACAATTTAAAAAAATATATTAATTCAAAAAACAAATCAAAAGCTACGGTTCCACCATTATTGAATCATGATAATATGTACACAATTAATGACAAGAAAAAAACCAACTTGCTAAATAATTTTTTCGCCTTTTTTTTCACAAAAAAACAATAATAAATTACCCGAATTTTCTAAACTTCTTCCTGAAACTCGGTTTACATACCATACATTTTTGTTATGATAAAATTTTAAAAGCTATTTGTAATCTGCCAAATAAAACATCCCGAACACCAGATAATTTTTGTGCTTTTTTTTTCTGAAGTCTATAACTCGTGAGGTGGCTTATGCCGCTTATCCTTTGCAAATTTTGTACAAAATGACGATGGAAATAGGAATATTACCAAAATCGTGGAAAAACGCTATAGTCATACCACATTTTAAAAAAGGTATAAAATCATGCAAAGAAAACTATCGTCCAGTTTCATCGTGTAGGTATTTAATTAAAATTGCTCTACGTGCATGGGCGTATCCAGAAGGGTGTAGGGGGTCTAGACCCTCCCTTTTGGGTCGGCAATGGGTAAAATTTGGGGTTAGACTCCCTTTTTTTGGGTCGGCAAAAATAAAAATTTGAGGGTCGAGAACGGCCAATTTTAAAAAATTGTGTTATTTTGTTTTGTAATCTTAGTATGACCACGCTGGGCCCACCCCATTATGCTTAATATTTTAATTCGTCTCCACTTCCGAATTTGTGTTATCTTTGTTTTTTAATCTTGATACGACTACGCAGAACTTCCCCCTTTAGATTGTTATATAATAAGATTAAGAATTTAAAGGTTAAGAGAAGTAATTTTAAAAAATTTTCTCGCGCTTTGCATTGCTCAGCTGTAATTCAATTTTTTTAGTTGTTAATGTTTTTGAAATCGAAAATTTTAAGGTATCAAATTCTTTATAAAAAATTTTTCTTGTTTTCTGGACTTATTTTTATTGAATAATAGGAAAATAATGAAGTACTGGCATAAACAAGCTAATAGGCATTCCGCGCGAAAAGCGGAAAAAATTTTTGTGCTAGGTGAAACAGCCATTAACAAAGTAAATGAAATTCGAGATCTTAACATTTTAATAACTATAGTCTTAAAATTTGAATTGAAATCATTGTTCTACAATTTGTGCTAAAGAAAGAGAGGCAAACGCACCTCCAAAACAAAAAAAAAAAAAAAACAAACAAAAAAAAAAAACAAAAAACACAAACAAACCAAAAAAAAAAAAAAAACCCACCCAAAAAAAAAAAAAAAAAAAAAAAAAAACAAAAAACCCCAAACAACCAACCAACCCCAACCAAAAAAAGAAAAAAAAAAAAAAAAAAAAAAAAAAAACAACCAAAAAAAACAAAAACCAAACACTATAGGCTAATTTTAAAATGCCTTAAATCAAAAAACCCGTTTGCGCTTCTTAGAGCCTTTAAAAGTTATGTAAGGCCCATTTTTGAAACGGATGTTCAAGTATGGAATCCTTATCATTTTAAAAGTCATTAAAAATTAGAAAAAGTGCGAAATTTTATGAGTAGAATAATTTGTTACAAATGTGACATATCGTTTACTGACTACAAAATATCAAGATTAAAATATTTTTATTTATTCTTTGGAAATGAGACATTTAAAACTAGACTTAATAATGGTTTATAAGATTGTTCATGGGTTTGTCAATTTCAACAGTCACGATTTTTTTTAGTTTCGAAAAGACTAATTATTTTTTACGTGAACACAATTTCAAAATTTCAAGTAAAGAAATTTCACTTTTAAATTTCCGAAAACATTTTTCAGAACGTGTAATTAAAGCTTGCAATTTTTGCCAAGGGCGCCCAGTTAAAACGCTCATCATACAAGATAGCCCACCGCCCAAAGTCAAAAAGAAGCTGCGCGGTCTTTCAAGACAACACGGCGCCGCCCAAAGCGAACACAATAAACGGTGTTTCGTCAAATTCAGGCAGAATTTTTAAAGAGTTACTAAACAAAAAAACCAACTTATATTAATACGTTTTAAGTTGTGCATTGTAATAACCAAAAACTTGTTTATTTTATGAGTGTTACAAAACTAATTAATAGGGGGTATGTAAGTGTTGTGTTTAACCTTTACCCGCCTAGTGTCTGTTTATTATATGTGTGACTATAGACTAGTTCGGAATAAGGGTTTTTTAGTGTTAGGAAGAGGGTACATAACTACCAGCGCCAATCATATGTAGAGGGAAAATTGAGAAACAGCGAGCGACTAGTACATTTTACGGTTTAAAATATTTCAAATATTTATTGGTTTAAAATCTCGACCTTTCTCTTCAAAATTTCTTAAATACTTTTTAAATATTGCAAAAGCAAAAGAAGTTTTTGGGGATTTTTAGTTTTTTGCCGCTTCGTAGGTACGGCGCTGCTGGCGCGCTTGTTTCTCGGTTTTTTATTGTTTCAATTACAAAAAATGTTTAATTTAAAAGTTTGGAATGGATTTTTTAAAATTAATTTTTAAATTTTGAATAGTTTTGCAAGTAAAACATTAAAAAAACTATGTAGGTTTAAAATTAGTTTAAAAGCACAAATTTCATCTTTATTTTTACTAATTCAAAATCACTGTTTAGGATAATACTTTTTTAGTGGTGATTTTAAACTATTGTGACGTTTAATTAAAAAACAAAAATTTATTAAGCACAAACTGATATATTACAGCACTTCAAAGTAGTGAAACATATCATCGTGTAGCAATTTTTGTGAAGTATAGGTTTAAACTTAAGAAACTAAGAAAGCTAAGATTTTTTCAAATTTTATTTTTTTCTTTTTGTACCCTCTCTCGTACAGTAAAAGACGCTTATTCCGAACTAGTCTATACCTGTGTTGTTTTTTGTGCTTTGAATTTTCGTGTTTTATGACATAAATAAATTCTATTTTATTCTATTCTACAGTTATTGAACACGGTAATAAATTTATGTGCGCTCTTATCGGAAGGATTGATTTATAGACAAGTCACGCCTCAATAAAATATCAAAAAAATGTAGTTGGATAGAAATAAAATTTGTGACGATTAACTTACTAGGTAACTAACTATAGGTAAGCTAGATGTGGCTGATGCAATTGTTCAGTGAATGAAATAAAACTATGATGACCAATAGACTATTTCGACATAAGGCGTTTTACACAGTAAAATTCCAATACACATTAGGCGGAATGTTGGAATTAAAATAATATTTAAGTGAAAACTTCTGCAGTGTAAAATAACGCGTAAACACTAAAAGCAAAATATAAATTTAATTGGGTTTGTAATTATGTAGTTATTAATGTTTAATTTGGTAAAAATGCGAACATAAAAAATAAAATTACGATCATAACCGAGCACCGAATATATAAGTGGGATTTTACTCGGGAGTCAGCGGTTGGTCTGATGGTCTAGTGGTTTTAGGCGGTCGGCCTCAGACTGCAAGGTTGGGGGTGCGAATCCCAATAAAGTCTCTTTTTCACTTTTTGTACCGGGATTTATTTAAACTTATCAAAATTGAATTTAATAAAACAATTCAGATGTTTTTAGATATTTAAAAAAATCAATTAATTGATTATTGATTGGTATTAATAAAATAAGAATCAAAATAGACCTGATAGTGATAGATGTAGATACTGCATTTTTGATGTAAATATTTTGCTTTTGGCACAAAAAAATTAAAAATAAAGTGCTGTAATGTAAACAGTTTCTTGGAGTCTATTGTTTAATTTCTTTTGATATAATATTGGTTGATTTTTTTAATTAAAAAATCCTGCAAGAAATATTGTTGTGGATTTTATACGTAAATAATCTTCCGGAAAATAATTTTTCCAAAACACAAAATAAGTAGGCCTATTCAACTATATTCTATCTACCAAAAAAAGAAAAAAACTAATTATAATTTATACGTCCCGGTACAAAAAGTGAAAAATAGGTTTCATCGGGATTCGATCTCCGAAATAAAATTTTGATAAAATTAAATTCCCGGTACAAAAAGTGAAAAAGACACTTCGTTGGGATTTGAACTCCCGACCTTGCTGTCTGAGGCCGACCGCCTCAAACCACTAGACCATAGAACCATCTAATTACTCCTGAGTAAAATCCTACTTATATATTCGGTGCTCGGTTATGATCGTAATTTTTTTTTTATGTTCACATATTTACAAAATTAAACATTAATAACTACACCATTACAAATCCAATCAAATTTATAGTGTTTACGCGTTATTTTACACTGCAAAATTAATAGAAGTTTTCATTTCAATATAATTTTAATTTCAACTTTGGGCCTAATGTGTATTGGAATTTTACTGTGTAAAACGCCATATGTCGAAAAAGTCTATTAAAACATTTACTTTTACTATTATTTAAATAAAGCCAATTAATTGAAAATCATGACTATTAATAATTACAATTTATGATAAATGGCTTAATTTTGATTGGTTTTCAGATAATCCTCATTTTGTATATATTACATAATATCACCACCCACGTTTGATTTGGCTGTAGCCCAAAATTTTCAATCAATAACTTACTAGTTGTCTTACTATTTGTAAATTTGCTTACTAGCACAACTCAGGAACCCTAAGAAAACAAACACATTTATAAAGATTAAAGTTGTATTATTAGCTTGTATGTAACACAAATATGCATAAAATTATTAAAATATTAATTAATTACATTTATACCTGAAAAACTGAGATTTAGTGAGAAAATTTATTTCGAAAATGAAAGTCGGACATTTTCTTGTGTTATATATTTTTGGAAATAATAATATAATAGAAGAGAATATTAGACTGTAAACTGGATTTTTTTCCCTAAATTTAGATTACAATAATAAAACACAACATTACACTAAAGAGCTTACCTTAAATCCATGTAGATAAAAACCAACATGTTTCTCTCCCAAAGCTATCGCCACGACAGACATCTTTTGTGTTTCCAAATTTTTCGCCACAATTAAATCTCGAAAAAATTCGTGAACACCCAGGATTAGTTTCTTAAAAAGGTGCCAAGAATACTTTTAATACAATGTGACACATGGATTCTAGGACACGAGGGTACTAAACACGAGGGTACTGGATACGAGGGTACTGGACATGAGGGTACCGGACACGAGGGTACTGAGCTAAGACAAAATACGTTTGCCACAAATATGTAAATTTTTTAAACTGAATAAGCTGAACTAAATTTTAATCGTTTGAACGTGAAGACAATTAAACGTCACATAAGTCGTTTTTTTAATTAAATAGCATTTTACTAAAACATGAAATTTTTAAGGTTATTTTACACACAATTTATACCATGGGTTTTTAATAAAAACAATGATAATGTTTGAAACTATCTCCGAACCTCTGGAGCTTCAAAACCCTGCCGTTGAAAAAACTAAAGAATTATTATTAAACAACCATGAGTGGAATGAGAACGCCACGCAGTTATTTAATTACTGTTGTTTTTTTTTTCTAAATCATATACTCTTACAAAAGTGCGAAGCGAGTTTCAGTTATTTGCTGTCCTTTTTATATTTAAACTCCTTTCATCGACTCTTGATTAAAATAAATGAGTTTTTTTGATAAAATTTTTAAAAATAATTACTTCTGCAAAAATAGATTTTAGCAGTAGAAATGTAAAAAATAACTTCTTGCCTTTTTTTAGTTCACTCTAGCTTTAGGGAATTTACTTGAACACATGTTGAGAATTTAAAACAAGGCAAAAAAATGTGCTTTTAAAACCCAAAAAGATACAATTGTTAGATTTTTCATGTATGATATTTTATACATTTAAATCTAAGTATAGAGTCGTGAGTTAAATAATCCAACAACGGATCTTTGGGAGTCTTCAAAACGCATTGCACGGTAAACTTTATGTTCCTAAGCCTAAGTAAAACCCAAAAATTAAGCTAAACTTTATCATAATATTTCAATAATAGTGGGCTTTTTTAAAAATACCGAATAGTTTAGTGTTAAAAAAGGCAAGCAATTGTTTTTCGGAAAATATTTTACTAAAATGTTCAATTTGCAATTATTTCTGCAGTTATTTTTTCTGAAGGCATTTTTAAGAATTCATTTTTTTTCAACACACCACGAAAAATAACCAAAAAATTGTTTTGACAGCACAATCAAAGCATAACAGCAACCTTAATGCTTATTATCTTTCAAGTCGTTTCATAGATTCTCAAGATTTTTAAAGCTAGTTATTATAAAAAAATTCACCAAAATGTAGACAAATTACATGAAAATGTTTTAATGTTATGAAATTATTATTGTTGTTTAATGTCTTCTCAATAATTTTAGTTTTATAATCCTCTTTTATAATTCAGTCAAACAAACTAAATGATATTTAAATATAATAAACTATTGTAATGCAATAAGTTTATTCCGCTTTATGCGGGAAGGTTATGTTTTTTGCTCGTCAGTACCCTCGTGTCCCCCTTACATAATGAATCGATTTTGCTGCGAAGTTGTGGTGAACGCAATTTTTTTAAACCCAGTACCTTCGTGTCCAGTACTCTCGTGTCCAGTACCCTCGTGTCCACTACCCTCCTGTCCAGTACCCTCGTGTCCAGTACCCTCGTGTCCAGTACCCTCGTGTCCCGTTCCCGACACATGTGTCCCTTCGGTAAAAACTCAAAGTGGAACCGTTAATAAAAGGCGAATATCTTTCCTCTTTCCTTGTCCAGCCTGGTGTAATGAATGGATAGCACGCCAGAATAGGCTTTGGAGACTACGGGTTCAATTCCTGTATCGGGAAATTTGGCTGTCTAAATTTTTTAGCGCCTGGTTATTTTCTCTTCTACTTTGGGTCGTTACAACAACTTCAAAACACAAACACAAGAATACAACTTCAAAATAAATATTTTGGGCTTAGCCAAATTAATAGCTGAGAATGATGCCCAAAAGTTACAAATATTCACCCGTTATAGTTGCCTTCTTAATTTGTACATTAGTAATTTATTTTGGCTTGCATAACATTTTTTTTCTTAGTTCCACGCTTAATCACTTCAAATTCATCTTTTAGTACCAAATAAAAAAACAAATCGACATACACCCCGAATTATACTCATATTGCACCTTTGATGGTTTAAAAACTTATATATCGTTTAAACACTCTCAATATGTATGGTTTATTAAGGATAAAAGGGAGGAACCTAAGGAAGTGCGATGTGTTTAGAATTGTAAGTAAAGAACTTAGAGCCGTCGAAACTTTTGGGCCCTTGAAGCCGCAAACATTAGGGAAAAAAAAAAAAAAAATAACAAACAACAAAACCACACAAAAAAACAAAAAACACACCAAAAAAAAAAAAAAAAACAACAAAAAAAAAAAAAACAAAAAAAAAAAAACAAAAAAAAAAAAAAACAAAAAAACACAAAAAACCAAAACAAAAACAAAAAAACAAAAAAAAAAAAAAAAACAAAAAAAAACAAAAAAAAAAAAAAAAAAAAAAAAAAAAACCACCCCCTTAAGCCTTTAAAAAATAGGTTTGGACGTAGATTAAGGCTTTGCTTATAGGCTTAGGAATAAGTTTCAACAAGTTTGAATATCGGCTGTAGTTCATAACTTTCGGCTCCAAGTTCCTTATTTTTGGCTCCAAGCTCCGTTGACTCTGAATTCGTAAAGGGCTTTTGACTAAAGACGTGTTACCTGTGTTATTTATCGAATTTATTTGATTTGTCGCTTTAATTTGTCAATTCAAGGGATTAAACCAATAAAAATGAGAGGCATCCCAGCGTCCCAGCGTTTGTAATAATAGTTTTGCAAGAAGTAATAACAATAGATGGGCGGAGCAAAAAACAAATCTATAGACTATTTCACTAAAATTATTTCATAATTATAACGTATAAAACATGCTGCAGGTGCAGACAACAGCAGAGAATTCTGAAATTTTAACCAGCGGCTTATCGTACACTTTAGTATCCCATAATATGTTTATGAAAAACGGTTCCAGTGCAAGGTATCAAAACTTTAAATTTTGAAATCAATACCTGAATTTTTATGTTTTCAATAATCTCTTCTTCTGTGTTTTGAGAACTGGCACCAAATACCTGAGCTATTTTTTCGCTTCGTTTTACAGCAGTAATCAAAAAAAATCAAGAACAACCCTCATATTATATATGAAAAATATAACAAATTTTACACATAAATATTCAAAAATAAAAATTAAAATGCAGAATTTTAGATGTATGAAATTAAATGGTCCTAGTTTAATTAGTTTGTGCAAAACTGATGTGTTCTCAAAAATTTACGACCATTGCACATTAAAAAAACAACACACTTCGTGAATTAAGATCATTTTTTAATGCTGTCATCAATTATAGTCTGTGCAAAACTAATGTGTACTGAAAAATTTATGACCATGATGGCACATTACAAGTAAAACACACTTAGACGTAAATTCTTGCCATTTTTAACGTGGTCATTAATTATAGTCAGTGGAAAACTGATATGTACTCAAAAATTTATTTCGACCATAGCACATTAAAAGTACAACACACTTAGCGTGAATTTGGCACATTTTCTTAACGCGGTCAAATAATTTTTATGTGGAACCAGTGTTTCTTTGTTCTTTTTTAACATGTGCTAAATCCATGGCAGACAAAAGCAAATTATTATAAACTTTTATTCATACGTATCAAAATGATAAAACGAATCTTCCTCGTGATTTTGACGTAAGTGGGCTCAAACCACTTTTTACCCACTAAACGTTAAAACCATGACAATGTTCGAAACAATGGAATAAAAGTTTATAATAATCTTCATTTGTCTGTCATGCATTCAGCACATTTATTAATCAAAATTATTACTTTCAAGGCAACCAAAAAGGTTTTTGGATGTTTGTTTTTAGATAATTTTAATAAAGTCGTAGTATCACAACTTATTTCATGTATTTGTTTGTGTAATGGTTATTATAAAATTAAAGGTTAATGCATATTAACATTGATGCAATTAAAGGTTAATCGCTTGTTTTTCTATTTATAATTAGGAAAGAAAATTGTCTATTTGTACTTAAGGTGGAACGATACAGTTATAAAAGTTTTGCCGATTTTCGCTATAACACGTACTTGGGGGTTTTCACGGGTCCTGATTATACGATGCCGACTTCCGTTTTTTAATTCGACCCCTTGGGGGGCGCTAGGGGGATTGCTGCGACCCCCCTCTCCTTCCTCACTTGGGGGGCATTCTGCGACTATATACCAGTTTTACCTAAAACCCACCCCAAAACACGTACTCGGAGTTAAATACAGTATTGAATAATGGACATTTTTTTTAATTAAAAAGTTAAAAATTAAAAAAAAAATTTTTGACAGTAAAAATATTAGCTCTGAGTATCAGAGTCCAACGCTCTAACCACTCGGCTACTGACCCATCTGGGTGGCTTTTGTAAAAGCTAGTTTTAAACAAACGTTTCGAAATGTAGTTTTTTGGCGTCAAATCAAAAAAATATAAATGAAAGTTTAGTCATTTCATAGGAATTAGTTTGTTCCCAACTTTTAACACAGCAGTTGTACTATAATTCCAAGCCAGTTTTTAAGTTTTTAACAAAATCTCTACTATCACGTCTTTTTATTTTTTATTTCAAAAATTTTAGCAATAAACCGAAATTAAAAAACTTCAATAGTAGGGATTTCGTTGAAAATTTTTGTGAATAAATGTCGATTTGGTGTATCTAACTTAAGTTAAATTTTTATCACGTAATATTTACTCTGGTTCTGTTAAATTGTCAAAAAACTGCTTTAAAATACCTATTTTCAGATGCATATCTCGGCGTGGAATGATCCACTAAAAATATTAAGGATACTGAACTGACCGGAAAAAATACACTTTCTCCCAATACATAGTTAGTTTCTGTCCGTCACGTATGGCACGAGCTATACACAAAAACCGACAGGGTTTCCTAACTATATCGTTCCACCGTAAGTATAATTAGAAAAATTTAGAAATATACTCCCTTGTGATTCTCCAAAATCCAAGACTCTCTATTTATGGTAGGAGTTAATTAACAAATCCAGTCTATCTCTGCAGCCTGTGTAGAACTAAGTTTCAGAAGAGTAAACAAATTTTTGTTGCTTTTTGGCAGCATTTGGATATAAACATGGTTAAAAACGCAAATTTTTTTTGATGTCCATCCATTTGTTTGCAAAACTTTAATTGTAGTTATATAATTTTATTTAACATTTTATTAAAATTTATTTGCTAAAATCTCAAATGGTACGGGGTCTTTAGAGCCACACGCAGGGAACTTGGAGCCATCGAAAATTTTTGGGAATTTGGAGCCACGAGCAATGGGAACTTGGAGCCTTTCAGAAAAAATTGGTTTTAGCTTAAATTTAGGTTTCGCTTAGGCTTAGGTACACGTTTTAGCGATTTTTATTTTTGGCTCCAAGTTCCCAACTTAAGGCTCCAAGTTCCCCACTTACGGCTCCAAGTTCCCTATTTTTGACTCCAAGTTCCAAAGGCTCCATCGACCCTAAATCTCTCAAATGTTTCTGACGAAATAATAGAATAGTAAAGCAAGCTTGACATATTGTTTTCAATTAAAAACCGTGAATTACTTAATTTGAGCGAGTCCCCATCAACATCTCATAGGCCACACTTTTAATATTTAGAAACCAAAATTTTTTAAAAGTACCAAAAACACATGAAAATTAATTAATGAAGAAAAGAAGAATGAGAAATGAAGAACAAATTATACGGGATATGTGTGGATCCAACCTAAATGCATACGTATGCATATACACAAATATGCATACGTATGCATATTTGTATATGCTTACGTATGCATTTAGGTTGGAAATGTGTGCATCCAACCTAAATGCATACATATGCACATACAAATATGCATACGTATGCATATGTTATGCATACGTATGTATAAATTCATACGCATACCTATGCATATTTTTTTAAACTATATATGCATACGTATGCATTTTTTCGCAAAGTGCATACGTATACATTTTTTGTAACTTTTATGCATACGTATGCATTTTTTTCTAAAATTTATGCATACGAATGCAAAAAAGTTGCAAAAATGCATACGTATGCTCTATGCATATATATATACTTTGCGAAAAAATGCATACGTATGCATATAAGTTGTAAAACATGCATACGTATGCATATTTTGGAAATTAAAAAAAAATTGTTTTTTGATAAAATATGCATACATATGCATATTTCGCAATTTATAAGCAACCGTATGCATTTTTTCGGAAAGTATATGCATACGTATGCATTTTTTTGGAACTTTTATGCATACGCATGCATAAAATTTAAAAAAATGCATACGTATGTATAAAAGCCACAAAAAATGCATATGCATATACTTTGCGGAAAAATGAGAACGTAATGCATATAAAATTATGCATACGTATGCATTTAGGTTGGATCCACACATACCCCGTATAATTTGTTCTTTATTTCTAATTCTTTTTTTCTTCATTAATTAATTTTCATGTATTCTTCAAAGTAAATAAATATTACCAAAAAACACTAAAATTACTATTAACCCGTTCTTTTTACTCATTGTAATTTATTTATAGAGATCGATATATATAATTATTTGGTTTATTCTTGCCCAAACATCTGTAAAATAAGCAGGGTAGTCAGTTTCCAATTTTTTCCACACGGCCGAAACGATTTTCTTTTCTTTCGCTGTCAACGCTTCATTTTTGCCACAGGCGTCGTGCTCGGAAATTATATATTTTGTCGAATTTTTGTTACCCATTTTAATAATTTAACGTTTGACTTTATGTTTTCTGATTTTAATGGCTTAAAAAAAAGACAACCTTATTATTTTGTGATTTATAAGCGCATTTGCTAAATTTTTGCCGTGTCATGACCGTTCTTAATAGTGGACAAGTAAAGGTGCGATACAAAGTAAAATATTTTGTCTTCTTTTTTGATGACGATGTTTCCAAAATTTTGTAACTTTTTTTTTGCAATATCTTTAACTGTTCACGCGTGATGATCTTTAAAAAAATGTTAAAATAAAGATTTTTATCCTATGCTGTACCTAAAGAAATGTTCTTCTTCACAACGGTCACTTTTGTTACATAAAAAAGCATACTTGTTTAGCTTTATTTTAACACCTTTATTGTAGATTTTAAGAAAGTATTTGTCAACATATTAGTTTTTTATTGAAAAAACCTATTTTTACCCTGTTTTTGTAAAGCGTGGAAAGTAAAAACCGGTCAACAAACATGACACTTTTTTTTAATTTTAAATTTTAAAATTTATCTATCTCATATCTTTTTTTTTTATTTTTAGAATATTAAAAATTTACTTTTTTTATTTATTAAATAAAAAATTTCATAAGATTTCATAAAATTTCATAAGTTTTAAAATTATACTTATTGTAAAACCTGAATTCGTAAATGAAAATTCACTTGGCTTGTAACACTCAAGACAAGAAACCTTTTTAAAATATTTTAAAATATAGATTTATTATTGTAAAATACGAATCTTCGTAAAATAGAAAACTTTATTAATTTTAAAAATAGGTTAATTAATAAATAGCCATTTAAAAAATAAATTAGGTCTGCATTATAACAATTGTTCGTACTTACGTCTTTTTAAAAAATGCGGGTTAAATTGAAATTTTAATTATATAGAAAGAATGCGTTTTTTAAATTTAAAATCTCTTGAAGAGCGCAGAATACATTTTGATTTAAAACTATGCTTTTCTATTATTAAAAATCTGAACGATTTATCATTTGAAACATTTTTTTCGTGGCCCAACTACATTGTAAAAAAATGATCAGAGCTTAAAATTAGCAGTACCTCGAACTAAAAAGAATATCTTCTTTTATAATTTTGCGTGTAGAGTAAGTAAATACTGGAATTTTCTTTCCCAAGATGTCGTTAGTGTAGACACTGTTAAAAAATTCAAAAATAAGTTAGGAACTGTAAATTTTAGTAGTTTTCTTCATTTTAACAGACACATTTAATGTAGCCTAATGGCTCTATGTGTCTCTTCCCTTTATTCATTTGTATCTTGTCTAATTTCAACATAACATTAAAAATTGTGTGACTTAATAACTTTTGATGTATTTTAAAAGTTGTATTTCTTCTTTTTTTGTATTCAAGGTATCTAATTAATAAAGGAATTTGTTTGTTTGTTTGTTAAAGTTTAAAGTTCGTTCGAGCTTTAAACTTTAAACATTCTTTAAGGCTGGTTCATACTTATGTAAAAACGTCCTTTGGACAAAGTCCAAATTACGTTTTTACATACGTTTATACGCTGTATTTGTCCTTTGGACTTTGTCCAAAGGACGTTTTTACATAAGTATGAACCAGCCTTAAGAGTTCTTACCTCGGTTTGCGCGAGGTTGTTTGACAGCTAAATTTTCAGGGCCGGGGTCGGGGTAGAGAATATATCAATTGCCATGACACGGTAAGGGATATAAAAAAATGCCGGGCCCCAGTCGATATCTATTTTTTACAAATATGTCGTTAAAATCTACAGTCAATGTGTCATAACAAAGTTAAATGAGTACCTGTTTTTTTGCTATAATTTTGTGAAAAAAATGAGCGCAATAAAGAAAAAATTGTTCAAGAACAAAACGTATTAAAAAGCTCTATTTTGGCTATTTTTTTTAAATTCATATCTACCGAACCCCGTAAAACAGATATTTCTATAAAAATAGTTACGAGGTTTAGGACACGGGGTAATATTTTTACAAAAAATCAACGAAACTGAAATCAATAAGTTTGGCTCTGTACGCACCTTTAAACAAAGCCAAAAAGTATTTTAGTATTGAAGAGATGTTCTTAAAGGTTGTTCTTTTGTTCCCAAAAGTTAATGGATTAGGTTTAAAGAACGAATAAAATATTCGTTCTTACTCTGACACAAAGAGTCACAATCACTATAAAATCAACGTGACTCTGACTCATTTTGTTTATATTAGTTGTATGTTAAGATATAAAAAGAGTCACAGTTACGAGTATTTTACGACGCATCTGGCTCATTGTGTCAGAGTAACGACGGTTGTCTTATTTTGCGCCATAACAAAAATTTTTCTGCATTTAAAATTAATTTTAGAAACTAACAAGCAACTAGCAACTATATGTGTATATATACATAAAATACAGGATTATTAGTCGTTTTTAATTAAAAATCTTAATTAAAGAGTTTTGACCATCTTATTAGTTTAACAAAAAATATAATAACACAAAGGCAAAATATTCTGTAATTTCTTGCGTTTTTTTAATTTACTTTTGATAAATAAATATCTCAAAATTTTAATTAAATTTTCTTTTATAAAGAAAGCACAGAAAATAATGTAGTGAATTATTAATCTATGTCATTTCCATGCATTGTGTCACTTGGCATACATTTTCATTTACATATAATTTTAGTGAATAAGCACGAAATACAAACCTTTAACACCAGTAAAACTTTTGGCAAAATATAATTACCATTTTCGGTCAGGTGATATAAATTATAAATAAGATGCGTGAAATAACAAATACATTACGAAATAAAATATTAGCAAAAAATTACAATTATACTTAAAATACATATGAAACTAATGTAAAAAAAATAAAAAGATAAGGCAGTATGGCGATGGTAAAAATTTTAACGGTTTAAAAACTATAAACGGACGAGAAAAAAGGGAAAATTTTGGTTAGAGTGGTGGGGCGAACGCCTCGGAGCCATTAACTCAGCTTTTTGCGCAATAAACAAGAAGAGTAAAATGCTTAAATATGTTACGAAAGCATATGTACAAACTTTAACCACGCATACAGTAATATGTACCTACTAGGTATGACTTAGGTGATACGTAGAGTTAACCGCGGTAAAGTTTACACACCATTATGGTTAGAAGAAAATACCACAATGATTTTACTGTGGTGGTACCAAAGTTTCACTACTGTATTAACAAGGAAGGCGACCAAGAGAAGGGGTAAAAAAATTACAAATATATATATATATAGTATATGTACCCAATATTTCCGCGCCGTCTTAAAATGGGCTTAAAACGCGTAAAAAAACGTAAAACAAGCTTATAATTGCTTTAAAACTGTGTAAAATTAAAATAAAACCTTATTGCAACTTATAAATTTTATTTTTTAATTCTTTTAATAATAATGTGTGTATATATTCTTATAATTGGATTAGAAATCATATTTTTTTTTAATAATTCACGTAATAATAGAATAGTAATTTTATTGTCTTGATTATAAAGTCAAGTATCACAAACTTTTTAATCCATAATCTTATATTTAATTAAAGATTATATACATACATGGGCGTAGCCAGGGGGGTCTAGACCCCCCTTTTGGGTCGGCAAAGGGAAAAATTTGAAGTTAGACCCCCCTTTTGGGTCGCCAAGAATAAAAATATGGGGGTCTAGAATGACTAGTTTTTAAAAATTTTCTTACGCTTCAATCAGCACTCTATTAATTATATAGTCTCCATTTGCAAATTTGTATTACTTTGTTTTGTAATCTTGGTATGACCAGGATAGACCCACCCCATTCTTAATGTTTTAATTGGTCTCCACTTCCAAATTTGTGGTACTTTGTTTTTTATCTTGATATAACCACGCTGGACCCCCCTTTAAATTGTTATATAGTGGTATTAAAAATTTAAAGGTTAGAAGTAATGTAAAAAACATTTTCTGGTACTTTACATTGCTCAGCTGTAATTCAATGTACTCATTTTTCAGTTGTAATGTTTTGGAAATCGGAATTTTTAAGGTATCAAATTGTTTGTAAAAAATTTTTCTTTGTGTTATAGACAGAAGGTAATAAACACTCCGCGGAAAATTTTTTTAGTCCTTTTATAACGCTTAAAAATTTTTCTCCAGGAGGCGAATTTGGGGAGGGGTGTCCCCGGTACCCCTAATTTAGGGGGGGAGTGTCAGCAAAATTCGAAATTTTGGGGGTATAACCTCCCAACCTCCCCTGTCCACCTATATATATATATATATATATATATATATATATATATATATATATATATATATATATATATATATATATATATTTGTGTGTGTGTGTGTGTGTGTGTATATACCAAAAAATTTGAAAATTTTTAAGATTAAAAACATAATAATTTTGCAACATGCTTTTGTTAATCACCCCAGATGAAGGGTCAATCACGTAATTTTTAGCTTTACCTGCCGATGAAACTAAAACCTATTAGGTTCTACTGATTTTAAACGCTCCGCAATTCCATCAACAGTGTCTGTGGAAGATTTTACCTGGCTCCATTATACACATATATTATATTATATTATATTATATTATATTATATTATATTATATTATATTATATTATATTATATAAAAAAAAAAAAAAAAAAAAAAAAAAAAAAAAAAAAAAAAAAAAAAAAAAAAAAAAAAAAAAAAAAAAAAAAAAAAAAAAAAAAAAAAAATATATTTTATATTATATTATATTATATTATATTATATTATACTATATTATATTATATGTTATATTATATTATATTATATTATATTATATTATATTATATTATATTATATTATATTATATTATATTATATTAAATTATATTATATTATATTATATTATATTATATTATATTATATTATATTATATTATATTATATTATATTATATATATATTATATTATATTATATTATATTATATTAGTAGTACCCTGTCATCGTTAAAATATAATATTTTTGCGTAAAAGGATAATTTTGCCCCTAAAAGATATTTGATCATGCCACTAGCGCTAACCATCAACCATGGCCTGCGGTTTCTAGCACATGGTTTGTGTGTGTGTGTGTGTGTGTGTGTGTGTGTGTGTGTGTGTGTGTGTGTGTGTGTGTGTGTGTGTGTGTGTGTGTGTGTGTGTGTGTGTGTGTGTGTGTGTGTGTGTGTGTGTGTGTGTGTGTGTGTGTGTGTGTGTGTGTGTGTGTGTGTGTGTGTGTGCACGTTCCATTTAGTTAGTATTCAATGGATTCCCCCGAAGCTTCGAGCTCATAAGCAGAACTTCGTTTTTAGAATCTCCAGAGCAAATCCCGGAGCTCCGCTCTATAACTCAAAGGCTGTCTGGAAGCGTAAAATCTAACAAGCAGAAGTTTTTATATATTATATTATATTATATTATATTATATTATATTAGTAGTACCCTGTCATCGTTAAAATATAATATTTTTGCGTAAAAGGATAATTTTGCCCCTAAAAGATATTTGATCATGCCGCTAGCGCTAACCATCAACCATGGCCTGCGGTTTCTAGCACATGGTTTGTGTGTGTGTGTGTGTGTGTGTGTGTGTGTGTGTGTGTGTGTGTGTGTGTGTGTGTGTGTGTGTGTGTGTGTGTGTGTGTGTGTGTGTGTGTGTGTGTGTGTGTGTGTGTGTGTGTGTGTGTGTGTGTGTGTGTGTGTGTGTGTGTGTGTGTGTGTGTGTGTGTGTGTGTGTGTGTGTGTGTGTGTGTGTGTGTGTGTGTGTGTGTGTGTGTGTGTGTGTGTGTGTGTGTGTGTGTGTGTGTGTGTGTGTGTGTGTGTGTGTGTGTGTGTGTGTGTGTGTGTGTGTGTGTGTGTGTGTGTGTGTGTGTGTGCACGTTCCATTTAGTTAGTATTCAATGGATTCCCCCGAAGCTTCGAGCTCATAAGCAGAACTTCGTTTTTAGAATCTCCAGAGCAAATCCCGGAGCTCCGCTCTATAACTCAAAGGCTGTCTGGAAGCGTAAAATCTAACAAGCAGAAGTTTTTTATTTGTCTGTTTTATTCTCACTCAGGGTGTTATTTCAAAGCTGATTTCCGGTAGAATTACGATAAAAATTGTCATGCTGATGGGCTATACTTACAAATTCACTGTTTTTGAGCATCAAAATCGCTGTTTTTTTGTACGTAAATCTTGAAAAATACTTAACGGATCAAGACAATCCAGATATCAAAACGGAAAAAAGAGGAAAAAAAGAAAAAAATCCAGATATCAAAAGAAAAAAAATTTTTAGTTTTTTATGACCCAATTAAATACACCCTACGGGGAACATTAACTTTCAAAAAAAACAATTTTCAAAAAAACCATCATTTTTTATATGGACCTACCTAGCATAACAAAAATTGGGTCGGCGGTCCCACCACGAAACAAAGTTCCTTTTAAATTAAATGCATTTTTTGTATTATTTTTGAACCTGACTGGAAATACTATATACAAATAAAACACCTACTTTAAAAATTTTAGTGGTCTTTTTGTATTTAATTAAGCATTTACAAAATGTTTTTTTCTGATTAACCAAAAAAGTTTACATATGAGAAACCTTAGTTACAATAAATATTACTCTAAATAATGGTCAAAAGTTAACAAAAATACTCTAAACTGTTTTAATATAGTTGTTTAATCTCCGGTTTTCAAAAAAAGTTGGTAAAAATCATTTGTTTAATAACGAATTCTAATTTCGCGGCGGGACCGCGAACCCAAATTTTTGTAATGCTAGGTAGCTCCATTTTTACAAAATCAATTTTAAACTAATGGGCACTGGCTTCAAAATCAATGAAAATTTTTACTATGTATCCTTCTATTAAGATTAAAAAACACGGTGGATAATGGGATATCAAAAAGAATGGCATATAAAGTTTGTTACTGAAAATAGACGTAAGAAAAAAGTTAAAATTCAGATTTTTTCTTGTGTTAGTGTCTGTACCGAGACATCTCAAACCCCGTTCTGGGGAGTGAAGGCCACGTAGTGACCAATTTAAATCAAAACAATATATTTCCACTACTTACCATTAACCAATCAGAATTTATGAAATTTAGTGGTTGAATGTATATTGGTTAATAAGTGAAATAAGATAAGCGAATTTTAATTGTATTGATTTTTTTGTTACTGGCGAATAAACCAGCCATTTGTGGTTGCGGCTTTGCAATTTTTATGGTCATATTTAAAAGCTGGCTCGGGTTACCTGGACAAGTTTTCCTCGACAGTTTTTTCTTAAAGCCTAAGCCTACGTTTCATAAACCTATAACGGTTGGTTCATACTTATAAAAAAACGTCCTTTAGACAAAGTCTATAGGACAATTTTACAAAAGCCAAAACGTCCTTTGGACTTTTTCCTTTGGACGAAGTATGAACGCTACTTAGAATTTGTCCTTTGGACAAAGTCCAAAGGACAAAATCCAAAGGGAAAAGTCCAAAGGACAAAAGTATGAATACGTTGTCTTTTGGATTTTGTCCTTTGGACTTTTCCCTTTGGATTTTGTCCTTTGGACAAATTCTAAGTAGCGTTCATACTTCGTCCAAAGGAAAAAGTCCAAAGGACGTTTTGGCTTTTATAAAATTGTCTTTTGGACTTTGTCCAAAGGACGTTTTGTCATAAGTATGAACCAGCCCTAAGCGAAACCTATAAATCAATCAAAACTTTAGGAAACAACTTTATCAAAAGTTTTGCTTGGTTTTTGGATTTCGTTTAGGCTTTAAGAAAAAATACCGAAGTAAATTTGTCAAGATAAATATAGTTGGCCTATAACCAAATGCATTTCAATACTTTTCGGTATTTTTTATTTACCTTTATTTTTGTTTCTAATCCCATATTTTCCGGACACAAAATAGCATTATACACAATATACATCAATCTTTTGCTGCGATTGCACTGTTATTAGTTTACTTTCACCTGGAAACTAAGTAGTTTAATTATTTAATAAAAACTATGGCACATATATCAGCTTTTTTGTTGATTTCTTGGGATAAATGAGTACGTCATCGAAAAACCCACGCACAGATGATTTATATATTTCCTTACGACACGTGGGTGACATTTTATGAATTCCGTCAATTGTTTTCTTAATTAAATTAAAAGAGCATTTACTATAGTTTGCAGGATTTTTTTCAAGATTTGCCTTTTAAAAAATAAAAAATGACCTTAAAAATTTCTTAAAATAGGGCAGAAAAAAACGATTTACGCCTCGATTGTGTGTGTATGTTTAGTCAGAAAAGATGGTGAATTAGTTTGAGGTTGATGTATGTAGAATAAATTATCATCTGGCTTGTGCAGTTGTTCACTAAATAAAATGAAAGATTATATTTCCAAAAAATTATCCTCACAGCAATATTTGGCAATCGTAAAATTTCCACTTTTTCATTTTTATGGTTGTTTTTACGCACACGAATGCAAGCTTATAATTTAAAAACGGACTATTTTGCTATTTTCGTTAAAAAACTTGTTATCATTTGGTCTATAATTTTTAATTGACCGAAAAATGACCGAATATTTTTTTATTGACCGAATAATATTTTTTTATTCACCGAATGCACAACTCAAGATGATACTTTTTTACAGTTGTAATACGTCTTCATTAAACTAGACCACATTTTTTCTTATTTAAAAATACGCCCGGGGTAAAATTTCCCTTTTTCAATTTTTTATATCATTTTTAAAGACTATTTTGTTATTGTGACGCATTTGCTTTTGTTTGTTGTTTTCTAACCAAAAATGCAATGCATTTGTCAACATAAAAATACGACCCACGTGCAGGTGAAATTCAATACCCTCACGTAGGTGACATTTTATAAATTTCGTCAATTGAACGCCTAATTAAATTAAGAGCTGTCAAAATAGGAATAAAATGCCAGACCGATGACATGAAAAGATTTAGCCGGTAATCTAATCGTTAATGCATAATATTAGCCGCCAGCTTTGCATTATTTAGTCATTTCCCCGTGTATTTATCAGCAATTCAATTTTAAACTTCCTCAATTTAGGTTTAATGAAAAACAAGTCCCCGCTTTGATATTTTTCGGTCTTTTTGTTTTTGTTAAATTGTTATTCTGAGTTTTTTTCTTTATATATATATAAGGACATTGGTGCTTTCCACGTAGTTGGAACAAAACCGCTGATAATTATTGAGTACTCCTGCAACGAAAATGTGCAGTCGTAACAAACGCGGTCATGCGAAAGACAACCAGCGGACGGACGGGTGTCATCGTACGGACGGGTCATCGTACGACGGGCATCGACGACGGGCATCGACGACGAGGCACGACGACGGGCACGACGACGGCACAAAACAAAACCATTAAATAACTTCTCGCCTCCAAACACACCACACTCAAAAAAAAAAAAACAAAAAAAAAAACAACACAAGACAAAGCACATAAAGAAAACAAACACAAACAACAAAATCTACACTAAAAACCACAACAAAAAAACAAAAACCCTCCTCTCAAAAAAACAAAAAAAAAAAAACAAAAAACAACACAAACTAAACGTTATAAAAAAAACCCTACACAAACCAAAAAAGCATACAACTTAAAAACCCAAAACACCAAAGAAAGAAAACAGACCTAAAAACACCAAACACAAAACCTAACACATCATAAACACCAACCAACAAACCTACAACCCCCAACTACCCCTAACAACTAACAAAACATAATAACAACTACTACAAAAAACCAAACCTTTTTTTTTTGCTCGTTATACTTTCATCAATTAAAACTTAAACCTCTTTTGTTGCGGGAACAATTTTTGTGGCTTTTTGTTTTTTGTGGCTTTTTGTCTGCTTTTTGTGTGCAAATTACTGTATGTACGGCTGTTGCCGAAACGCTTTTATAGACTTTTCGGAAATTTTTTTGTTTTAGTTCAAACTGCTTCATAAAAAGAAATTTACTATATAGATGACGTTCCAAATGTTATACGACTCACCCACTTTTTTTGATAATACTAGTGGATTTTTAGAGCATATGGCCTGCATTATACTTGTAATTTGGATTAAAAATGTGGTACGAGATCTTTAGAGCCACAATAGGGGACCTTAAAGCGGATTTTTAGAAACTTGGAGCCCTCAAGAAAAAATTGGTTTGAATTTAGATTTAGGTTTCGCTTATAGGCTTAGGTATAGGTTTTTAGCGATTTATAGTATCGGCTCTAAGCTCCTAACTTACGGCTTCTGGTTCCCCACTTACGTCTCCAAGTGTCTTATTTTTAGTTGCAAGTTCCAGCTCTAAATTTGCTCGACTCCATCGACCCTAAACCATAACTGTGGTCTTCAATTTCAATGATTTTGTTAACAAAATTTTACCTTGAGCCCTAAAACGTTGTAACTTTTTTTCGTAAAAATATTTTTAACGGTTTAAGAGATTTTTCAATCTTTCAAAAATCTTTCAAAAACTAGAATGGGGATTAGCTTAGTTGTAATTGATTTAGTTATGCATTATAAAAGATTACGGCGTAAATATAAAGGCACAGAACGACCTCGAAGAAGATTTTGTATAATAAAATTAGTAAAAGAAGATGCGATAAAAAAGGACACCAAATATACCCTATTTTTTACGAGAAACAATCTTTGAACAAAAAAACATATGAAAAGAGAAATTATAAAACACTCAATGAAAGTACCGAAGAAAAAAATGGATAATAATTTAGGAATCCATTGATCATAAAACGTACATCTTTCATTATTCGACTCCCACAATTTGCCGTCAAAGTCGTTTTATATTTAATTTTTTAAGTATATGATTGGAAGTAAATAATTGGAAGAATATGTACCTTTTATTAATAAATTTTTAAATAAGAAATTTAATTTTAAATTGTGGATTTAATTTTTTTATTATAGTTTACCTTTACATATGTTTTTTGTTCAAGAATTGTTTCCAGTAGGAAATTTTCGGTGTTTATTAGTGTCCTTTTTATGTCGCCTGTTTAAACTAAATCTTATTATGCAAAATCATCTTTAAGACCTTTCTGTATATTCGAACTTTTCGTCGTAATCTATCATAAAAACTTTACATTTTTATGATATTAGAAAAACAAAGTGTCATTGTTATATTTAATTTTTTACAATTTAAATAAAAAAATTACTGTCATTTTATGTGGAAATCTAACATTAAAGCTTTTTATTTTCATATGTAGAAAAAGAAACTGTCATTATTTTTTTAAACTTTTTTATCATTAATATATATATATATATATATATAATTATTTTATTTTAGTTTTATTATAGTGCTGTGCTAAATAAATTACAGGAGTTTAACCAATTGAAATTTTTGTAAAAGAACTAGGTAAAATTAAGCTACTAGAATGCTTTTTATTAAAAGAAGTGAAATGTTGGAAATCACCACAAAAAACGAAGCAAGTTTAAGTTAATGATTTAATAAATTTTTGTTATTAAATGGTGTTCGTTTTTATATCGCCGCCTTTTAATAATCTCCCTATGCAAAATCTTCATTAAAACCTTTTTGTACATTCAAATTTTTTCCATCGTTTTCTATTAAAACTTTGCATTTGTATAATATTTAAAAAAACCAATTATAATATTTTTATTTTAATTTTTATTATAGTAATATCCTAAATCAATTACAGAAGTTTTACTAACGGAAGCTTTTGTAAAAGAACGAGGCAAAATTAAGCTACTGAAATGTTTTTTATTTAAAAATGAAATGTTTAAAATTACCACAAAAAACAGCGCAAGTCTACCAAGCTGATGCCTTAATAAATTTAATTAAATATTGTAATTTTGTTTAATTTTTAATTTTCCACTGTTTAGTAAAGTGGTGTATAGTAACCAAACCCTAAAACTAAACTGTTGCCGACCCACGCATACGCAGCTGCATGTATTAATTAATACTTCTAAGTAAAAATTAATTAAATTTCATTTGTGTGCTATTCAATAAACAATTTCTGAGTAATGAAATAATAACAATAAGTAATTTAGACCTAATAAGTAATAGGTTTTTGTAAAAAAAACCTACGTTTCTGTTTTATTGTTTAATTGTTTTATTTTAATTAATGTTTAGATTAACGTTGAGTCATTTTTTTACAATCCATTAACACCAAGATTTTAGTTTATTTCGGCAAAAAATGCTATGTAATTTATTGCTTTCTTGTTAGATTAGCGTTTAGCAAATAATTTTAACTTTTTACATAACATATTACTCTTTTGTTTTTTAATTGTTTGAATTTTAAGATATGACAATTTATTTTTTGTTTTTTTCTTAGAATTATAAGTAAATTACTTTTATTTACGCAATATTTTTTTGTTTTATTAATAAAAACCCAAAACTAATGCGTAAACAATATACTTATTTACCTATATTTATATTTCTAAAAAAATATAAAAAAAAAACAAAAAGCCATCATATCAAATTATTATCTTAAACCGAATATGCTTAAAAAACCTTCTTTTAAACTATCGTTTTCTAGTGACTTTTTAGCTTGGTTTCAAACTAAATATTCCATAAATATAAAATAATCTGCTTACATGAGTAACTTTTTTGATTAACAAAGCGCTAAAACTACTAATCATGGCGGCATCCCGTAAAACCAAAATATTTTAAAATTTGTTTCTACCTTTTAAAAATCCATAACCACCCTGCCTAAATTCTGTTTCGGAAAATTTGGTGGCTTTGTTTTACGACAGCATATTGACGCCTCATATAAGTATATCCGGCACCCAGCACGATATTTACTGTAATTAAACGGTGATGTGCGGTTTTTTAATAATTAGTTATATTATTAAAAATGGATTCCGGCTATAGTTACATGTTATATGAAAAAAGTGGTTTAACTACGATGTATTTATAGAGGAAATTATCCGAGGGTACCCTAGAAAAGCAGAAAGTCTGAAAAAACCAAAAGATTGATTGAGTTAAGGCGTTTATGATTTGAAGCGTTTTTAAATATATATATTTAAGCATTAGCAAAAACTTCATTCTTTTATTAAAATTTTAACATACATCAATACACCATGACTTACAACCCGTCTCCCTTTTTTATTAAAGAGAAGACAAATTAATTGTTTTAGAAAATTTTTTACCTATTGTAGTATGTTAGGTAAAACTATATATGAGTTCTATGGCGGGACTTGTTCTTCGAAAAAATGTAACGACGTGTGAAGAAACACGTGACGCAATATTTAATAAGGATTGGTTACATTACCATCGACAACTAATTTTTTTCTTGAATTGTCGTGTTTTTTTTACGGGATGCGTTTCGTTACGCCCACAAGAATGTTTCCTTAACTTGTTTACGCACACATTAAATATATTTTTGGAGTTTTCTAGTTTGGTACAATTTTGTATATAATCATATTTATTTTGGACAATAATTGGAATGGCCAAAGGATTTTTTACATTTATGTGCCTATGTCTGAGCATTGCAAAGGTATTTTCAAGCGAATACGACTCTTATTATCCGGTCATTGCAGAAGGAAACAAGGTAATACCTTTTTATTTCAACACTTAAAAAAATTAGGTTGGTTCGTTCATTTATTTCTTTTTATAATTTCGTTGTAAAATAAAAAACACATAAGCAGTGCACTGAATTTGTATGTGCTTTGTAGATAAACTACAACATATCAAACAACGAATTAATTACACCTGAAAACTGAATTAAAAAACTTACCGCAATTAATCCCAGAGTTCCTTCAAAACTATACCGTTCACACATGTAAAATGAATCCGGACTCCCCACAAGTGCGAATGGTAAAACCCAAACCAAACTTAAACTAAAATAAATATATTCCTACAACCATGCTCTTAGGCGGATTTTTAGTTATCAACCTGAAATTACGACACACGATATAGTAATATCAAAGGTGAATAATCTAATAAAGGTATGTCACGGCGGTCTGTAGCACCGTGCATCATAAAATCCAATTCGAGCTGCATGTCCGGCCTAGGGCCGCATGTCCGGGCACAAAGGAACAAATTTTGCTGCGTTGCGTTCTTGTTATTTTTACCATAGTGGTGTGGCGTGGCGAAATTTGCTCCCTTGTGCCGGACATGCGGCCCTAGTCCGGACATGCGGCCCTAGGCCGGACGTACGGCCTTAGGCCGGACGTGCGGCCTTAGGCCGGACATGCGGCCCTAGTCCGGACATGCGGCCCTAGTCCGGACATGCGGCCCTAGGCCGGACGTGCGGCCTTAGGCCGGACGTGCGGCCTTAGGCCGGACATGCGGCCCTAGGCCGGACATGCGGCCCTAGTCCGGACATGCGGCCCTCTTCCGGACGTGCGGCCTTAGGCCGGACTACGGGTGTGCATTGTCGAGAAATTTCACCTTAGCCGCGCCTTAGCTTTAGTACTAAAGGTCCAAAATTTGTTTAGCCTTAGCTTTAGTACTAAGCCTAAAAAAGCTTAGTACTAAAGCACTTTAGCCTCAGCTTTTGCCAAACTGACAAATACAAACATGTTCCTAAATTAAAAAAATATCCCTTTTTAAGGTAATTCCTAGCATTGCACTGTTCAGTTTACAGTAAAAAACTCACCATTTAGGACTTCTTTGACGTTTATTGCCTCAGATTTTAGTTTTTCTTAAAAGTATTATTTTTAGGGTTAATTTTACAGTTTTAAAGTTGCCCTTGTACTATATATTGCAGTTTTAACCTTAAATGTAAATATTCATCAAAAATGGTAACTATCAAGAATATTTTTTCTATCTAAAGCCAAAAACATTCAACTAACATTTTTATTAAAAAAACCACGCTTACTGTATATTAAACTTCACAAAATGCCCATATGAAATAGTAAAAATGCAATTATTTTAATATTAAGCATTTAAAAACTAAAAAAATACTTCAAAAACCAAAAAAATCAGTCCTTTATAATGCTTAAACAAAAATAAGAAAAACAAAAGAGTAAAACCCCATACTTACAAAACTTTGAAACCAAAAGTCGTTTTAATCTTTATAATTAGCATTATTGTTCAAATAACTCACTTTATGTTATTCTTAAAGTAAAAATAACAATACTCAACTCCAAGTGAGTATAGTTTTGGCAGCCAGAGGGGGGGGTTTGGGTGGTTGGTTACCTGGCGGTAAATTGCATCTTTAATTCTAGGAGGGAAGTCCTAGGGAATCCTTCTGTACTCGCTGGTTTTTTAAGGGGTAGACCCGGAATGGAAAATTTTAAATTCTAAAAAAGGTCAGGGTGGGTCTGGTTTTTAAAACAAAATACTTTTAAGATGTCAGGTTGAAAATACTGAAGGGGAGTCAGGTTAAAAAAATTTAAAAATTTTTTGAAGAGAACTCAATTTTTGTCTAGAAGGGGGGTCCAAAATTTTGAAGTTAAGGAGGGAGGGGTGGACGTCAGCCTACCTCCCCCTTTTACTGATATAAATCTCATTAAATAATCATGTTTTTGGTTTGGTGAGAACACTCAAGATTTTTTGATGATTTGTTATTTTCTTGGCAAAAGCTAACGTTTTGCCGGGTCCATACCTTTTGCCGAGCTTTTGCCAGCTAATTTCAGTTTAGCCGCGCCTTAGCTTTAGTACTAAGCCCAAAAAAACCTTTAGTACTAAAGCACTTTAGCCTTAGCTTTAGTACTAATGACACCTGTAGGCTGGACATGCGACCCTAGAGCCGGATATGCGGCCCTAGGGCCGGACATGCGGCTTTAGGCCGGACATGCGGCTCGAATTAGATTTTATGATGCACGCTGCTACAAACCGCTGTGACATACCTTTATTAGATTATCCACCTTTGGTAATGTTTAAAATACTAAAGATAAATTCTATCAGGGTGAAAATAGATGAGTGGTAAAGTAACCACTAATTTTTTGAGAAAATATCACGTGCAGAGAAACACATGACCCAACTAAATAATAATTGGTTACATAACCGCTGAAAACTTTTTTTAAAATTTTTCTCGCTCACGGGTTTATTGTTTATTTCTTCCCAGTGGAGAGCGGTTCCGCCCTTAATTTCACCCTGGAAGACTTTACCTTTAGATTTGATATTACCAAAAACTACAAAACGCTGTGCAATTATAAATATACATTATTGTTTTCAAGAAACTATTTAAAAAACTTTTCTCACATGTATTAAAAGACACAATGTTTAGTTTGATCCCAAATCTTTGTATAAATGTGGCATTCTGCAGCCATACAGAGTGTCTTTGAGACAGAGTTAATAACATAAATATTAAATAAATAAACCTGGGCAATCAAAACGAAATTAAAGGCCACGAAAATATAAAATACACTGCGTTTAATTTTACTATCATTTGTGTATCCCATGCTCATTGATTCAATTGGCACGCATTCATACAACATTTTATGTGGTATATGCATGCTGTATGCACGTATTTGCAGTTTTGCCACAGTGATCGGTGTTTATTTTGATGTTGTTCTCTGAAACACTCCCCAGAGCTTCGCTTTATTGTAGCTATGTTTTAAATAAAATAATGGGCATAAGATTGTTTAAAATTTTTGTAAAAAGTTTTTTAAAACTTACTAAAAAACAATAGAAATAGTAAAAATGTTTTTTATATTTAAAACATATTTTAGGTTAAATAAGTTTTAAATTACTCAATTAAAAAACGAAGCTCCGGAGCGCTTTCTGTTTGAAATAACAAGATATTTGGAGTTTTTTGCCTTATTTACGGCGATAAATTTGTTTAAATTCACTAAATAGATATGTAATCAATATCTCACAATCATATTCCACTCATACTCTTGGAACTCTTGGTTATTGTTTCAATTTATTTTAAATATTATGGCCATAGATATTCAGCCTCCCTGATTTTGAGTGAGGTGTATACCTCTCTCTCTAAATTTGAAGGTATACCGATAATTTTTGGAAAGGGGAATCTCAACTACTCTTACTCTATTGTAACGTTTTTGGCACTGGGACCCTCAAATTTTAGAAGGATGTACGAAGTACCTTTAAATTTTAAGGAGAGGAATGGCAGGAATTGCCGGATTTTTTAGTGGGAGTATAACCCGAACCCCCAATCCCTTTCCTTTGTTTTACAATTGCCAAAAACCTGGCCTATTGCTACAACTGAATTGAATTATGTTCTCACTAATAGTGAAAGCATTCATCGTGCTTCTATATTTTTAGATTTGGGACTCGTCGCTAACAATTGAAGATCTTACAAGGCCTTGCTTTAACCCAAAACTAATAGAAATTGCTGGAAGAATGTTGAGGTCTTTACCGAAAGAGAATGAACACCGAGAAACCGCTGAAACTTTAATAAATTTTTGCAAAATGTTTATTTAAATTATTTAAACGCATAAAATATAGGGTATTGTAAAGTTAATAAAAACTGGTGCGATGTGCAAGACTCTAGCATGGTTATAAAATTAATCCAAACCAACAAAACATTTTTATACCTTTTGCTTAAACTGATTCAGTCATGGACTTTGTTTAAGTCCATACATTAGGGCTGCGACGGCATCGTGGAGGTAAAGACAATGTTTCATGCGTCAGAAAAATTACATTGTCTAACCAATAAATATTTTATTATACATAATTATCTCTAAATCTATCGCATCGTCGTGACTCCACAGTTGGCTTTAGAAAATTGAAGAATTCAATAAACTCCATGACTGTTAAAAATGTTAGATTTTAATTATGACAGTTTAGGCAGCAGTGAAAGACGACTGGCTGCACTGTAACAGAAAAATAATAATTTATAAAGTTTTTTTTAATTGAATTGAATTGAATAAGCTTTATTTTTATTTAAACCAGTATAAAATGCTAATAAAATAACGTCAAAAAGAAAACACATTGGTATCGCATACAAATAAATACAGAAAAAAGAAGAAGAATATACCTGTGAAATAAACAAATCTATTGAGCTATATGAAATCTATCTTTAAGGAAAAATAAAAACTAAAAGGAAATTTTTCTTAAAGGTGCTGTGCGGATTCAAACTTTTTGTCTTCGATTTTGAAAATTTTTCGTGAAAACCTTACTCCTGCCCCCAATAGCCCACAAAAGTTTTTTCAACAAAATATCTCCAGTGGTTCAGGAATTATGACCTCCCAAAAGTGGCGTTTTTCGACAATTCTGTACGTGAAAGATTGCTCAATGGGTATAACGATTTAAGTTACGTTTCTCGTACAAAAACCCTTGATTTTTTCGCTAAAAATATGAAGTGAAAGAAAAAAATGTTGTGCAAACTTCAAAAAATTAACGGGAAACGCTATATCTCGACAAATACAGCCCCAATCTTAACAATCAATGTATCAAATTAAAGTAGAAAGTAGCCGCTTTTTTGAGTGCATAATTCGTAACTTAAATCGTTATACCCAGTGAGCAATCTTTCACGTACATAATTGTCCGAAAACGCCATTTTTGGGGGATCATAATTCATGAACCACTGGAAATATTTTGTTGAAAAAACTTTTTTGGGCTATTGGGGACAGGTGTAAGGTTTCCACAAAAATTATCAAAATCGAAGACAAAAAAATGACTCCGCACCGCACCTTTAAGGTATAATTTTGATTGCTGGATCATAAAAAAATAAAGGAAGGATACACAGAGCCAAATGGCTACTTCACATGTACCTATCAAAGTTTGTATATTTTCTGAAAGATAAACATTTTATTTTTTTTTTAAAAATTTCTAAAGATTGTTCATTTATAACATCTTGCGGCAATGTATTCCAGTATCTCGCAACTTTTAATGGATATGGGTGGAAAAATATTTCTTGTTTTGCCTGGTTGACTTTAAGTTTTTGATTATAATCATTTCAACCAATATGAAAGATTGAAAAAATATCCAACCCCATTGAAAAAAATTGTTCAACATTTAAGGCATTTAAGTTGTTTACAATAGAAAAACACAGTTTTAAATCAAAACAAATCCTACGTTCTTCATAAAATTGAAGGTTGAGGTAATTTAGCCGATCAGCGTAACAAAAACTGTGATCCAGACCACTATTAGCAAACAATCGTCGAGTAAAACTGCGCTGTAATTGCTCAACGCAATGTATATCCTTTAAAAGATAGAGTGACCAAACTAAAGTGCCATACTTCAGTGGGCCTTACATATGACTTTAGGTTTTAATTCGCGGGTTTATTTTGTACGGGAAACGCTATATCTCGACAAATACTGCCCCAATCTTAACAATCAATGAATCAAATTAAAATAGAAAGTAGCCGCTTTTTTTGAGTGCATAATTCGTAAATCGTTATACCCAGTGAGCAATCTTTCACGTACATAATTGTCCAAAAACGCCATTTTTGGGGGATCATAACTATGCACCACTGGAATTATTTTGTTGAAAAAACTTTTGTGGGCTATTGGGGGCAGGGGTAAGGTTTCCACAAAAAATTATCAAAATCGAAGACAAAAAAATGACTTCGCACCGCACCTTTAAGGTAAAATTTTAAATGCTGGATTATAAAAAAATAAAGGAAGGATACACAGAGCCAAATGGCTACTTCACAACATGTACCTATCAAAGTTTGTAAATTTTCTGAAAGATAAACTTTTTAATTTTTTTAAAAAAAATTTCTAAAGATTGTTCATTTATAACATCTTGTGTTAATGTATTCCAGTATCTCGCAACTCTTAATGGATATGGATGGAAAAATATTTCTTGTTTTGCCTGGTTAACTTTAAGTTTTTGACTATAATCATTTCAACCAATATGAAAGATTGAAAAAATATCCAACCCTATTGAAAAAATTGTTCAACATTTAAGGCATTTAAGTTGTTTACAATAGAAAAACACAGTTTTAATTCCAAACAAATCCTACGTTCCTCATAAGATTGAAGGTTGAGGTAATTTAGCCGATCAGCGTAACAAAAACAAACCAGACCACTTTTAGCAAACAATCGTCGAGTAAAACTGCGCTGTACCTGCTCAGCGCAATGTATATCCTTCAAAACATAGGGTGACCAAACTAAAGTGCCATACTTCAGTAGGCCTTACATATGACTTTAAGTTTTAATTAAATCACTTAGGTTTTTTCTCTGAAAACAATGTAGAATTGTGTTTAAAATTTTAAATGCCGCTTTGGCGATGTTACTACAATGGTAAAAAAACTTAAGAGAGCATGAGACATAAACACCAAGATCACACGCTTTTTCATCAACCTTTAATTTTTTTCATTTTTAAAAATAGGTAACTTTGGATTATTATACTCCATATAAACAATACTACACTTATTTAAAGCAATTTTCGGCTGCCATTCATTTGCTCCAGTAATAAGATTGTTAACACTCTCTTGCAAACGACTATTATTATCATTTTTTTGACGAATATAATAACGCGTAACGTAACATTTTTTTGACGTCGTTGGCGAAAAGTTTACACGTAACGTTAGGTAATTTTTTGGGAAAATCATTGATGAAAATTTAAAATAATAAAGGTCGCAAGACAGAGTTCTGGGGAATACCTGAAATTACTTTAGTATATGTGGAGCTGCAACCTTGAGTAACAACTTTTCGTTTACGATTCAGCAGAAACGTTTAAATCCAAAAAAGACCATCACCACAAATGCCATAACCTGAACGTTTACATATAAGTTTTTAATAAGAAACTGTGTCGAAAGCTTTACTAAAATCAATGTAAACAGTGCCAATTATTTGCTTGGTGTCGATAGCTTTGTTCCAGTCTTGAATAGATTCTAATAATTGTGAACACGTTAATTTTACGTAAAAACCCAATGGGATGTCTAAGAATTTCGACTTGCTTACATCTCTGCACTAAAAACCTTTGTTTTCAAATAAGTCGTTTGCAACAAAAGTGTTGTTTTGTACATTTAAAAAAAAAAAACAAACAAAAATAAAGTAAAACTCCAAAATTTAAACTTTTGGCCGAATATAATAGCAAAATTTTTATGCCCGATTTATTGAATAATAATAATTCATTAAACAATAGGGAAGAAGTTCCGTAGCCACGGTTCTTCCTTGTCCTAAATAGCTCTCGTTTTAACCAGGAGTTGATAGTATTTGAACGCATTTATTTACCAGCCTACATATTTACTTATGTAAGATTCAAGGATTGAAAGTTAAAATATACTTGCGCTTCTAATGCAATTACAAATTTTAGCAAAAAAAAAAACAGCAAATATCTTTAGATGCGAAAAATTTTGAGATCAATTTACACAATTTTTTTAAAATTCTAAACCTTGAATCTCCCGTAACTGAGATTGAGATCTAAAAAGTGCTTCACAAAGGTTAAATCAACATAATTGTTTGGTTAAAAAACCGCGCATAAAATAATGAACGTATACTGCTAATCGACTAATCAGCTGCTCGCGACCCATGCTCAGGCAAACTAAATGACATTGTATACATTTTATTTCTCACGAGATATTGACCGATTAATTAATCATGGAACATTTACATATCATATAACCTACATTAAACATAAAAAACTAAGATACAGATCCGAAATTATAAAATTCAATTCAAAGTTTAGGCATTTGGCATTTTTGCATACTTAATTTAACCTTTTCTGATAATTGTCACGTTTCAAACAAAAAAAATTGTGCATAGCAGAACAGTTGCACGCAAAATACAACCAAATTTAGTAGTAAGCGAAATACAGCCAAATTTTTTACGTTTTGAACGCGATATTTGAAACTAAATAGTCAGAAAGGCTAAAAAACTTATACCAGTGAGATTAGAGTGTGCGTATATTGATTTTTAATTTAAAAACACAAAAAAATCATATAACAATATGGATGCACCTTAATATCTACTTTTCTATTTATTATACTGTATTTTTTTGTAAAATCAGTCAATTTCTGAGAGTAAATAGATTAAATTTGTTGTGTTTTCAGTGGCGATGTACACAAAAGGATTCCAAAAACAGTAATTTATTTGCTAACAGGAACAGATAAACAGCAGCAGTAGCAAAGTAGCACAAGGCAAAGCAGCAGTATAGTATAGCCAGAGCAGTAATGACAAAGCACAAAGAAAGACAAATATACACAACAATAATCAGGAGCTAACAGGCCCCATTTATATACCAGCAAAAGATGCTTCCAGAAGTTTCTAGAAAGTTCTTAGCCAATGAGCATTAGGTAATATGACCTCACTTTCCAGAATGTTCTAGAAGGTTCTACATAAAATCCTAGGAAAACATTTTACTTATATATACAAAATAATTTTATTACTGTAGTTTATATCAAAGTATTAGCAGTTTGTAAAGTACCTTAACACCTCCCTGCCAGCCTGAGGTTATCCCACCGAAGGCGATCAGTCTAATTTCAGCAAGTCTTAGTCTTCTGCTTCTGATTTCATTCGGAGCGGCGAGGGTTGTGAATCCCATATTCATCTCCAGTTGGTAGGCGTGGATTCCTCTTTTCGTTAGCTGCTGGCAGTTCATTATACTCCAAGTCTCTTAGCTCTGGAATTGAAGTGTATGCAGTTTTATTCTTTTGCACAGGGGCTTCTCCAGGATCCTCATCTTCATGAACTCCATAGCGAGGTCGGAGTTGTTCCAGGTGTCTGCGCCAAGTTGGACCACGAGGGCAAACCTTGACATTAACGCTTCTTGATCCAAAAACTTTTGTGACCACTGCAGGTACCCAACGTGGATCCTTGTCACGTTTTGAACCACAGTACAAGGCATAGCAAGGTGTTCCCACAGAATAGGACCACATCTTAGCAATCTGCGCTAAAGAATTTTCCTTCATTTGGAACTTTGTGGCCAACTGGGCTTGCTTTCCTTGAGCCAAGTGTGGAGATGAAGGCAGTAGGACATCAATTTTGCAGCGGATCTGACGTCCATTTAGCAATTCACTGGGTGAAAATCCAGTAGGCAAAGGTGTGCGCCTGTAATGTTCCGGGAATTCTTGCAGTGCCATCCTTGGTGCCAAAGATGATTTCTTTAGAGCCTGCTTGAAAGATTGAACTAGGCGTTCAGCAGCTCCATTTGTAGCAGGGTGATATGGCGCACCTGTTAAGTGTACAATTCCTCATTCCCTGCACCACTGCTGGAACTCTTCAGATGTGAAGGTAGTAGCATTGTCTGAGACAATGGTATGAGGGTAACCAAAATGAGCAAAGTCGTCTTCCAGCAGGTTGGTAGTAGCTTTTGTAGAAGTTGAACTTGTCGCATGTATGCAGGGATACTTGGAGTAAGCATCAATCATGACCAGCCAGTTGTTTCCCATGAAATTACCAGCATGGTCAATGTGTAGTCGGCTCCACGGTTTTTCTGGTAGCATCCAGGGGTGAACTGCAGGTTTTGATGGCTTGTTTTGATGTTCTGCACAAGAGGTGCATAGATGACATGCTTCCATGATGTCAGCATCAATTCTTTGCCAGTAGACTTCAGTGCGTGCAAGCTGCTTCATACGCTGCATGCCAAAATATCCCAAATGAAGCAGCTCCAAGACTTCTCGTTGCAATGACACAGGGATTACTACAGGAGACCCATAAAGTAGGCACCCGCTGGCAATGCTTAGGTAACTAGCTATCTTCTTGAAATCCTTCACAGAGCAGCCCTCACTGATAGGCGTGTCCTCATCAGTGTCTTTGTCAGGAGTATTCGTGGAACCTTCATCAAAAGCTAAGTGAGCTGGCCATCCTTCTCAAAAACTATCAAAAAAAAGAAGACCACCGAAAAAAAAACGAAAAAAAAAGCCCACAAAAAAACACAAACCGCAAAACTCCAATTCCCCCAGTATTATTCTCCCAGCACCCCTAATTCACCTAAACTTATAGTGCTACCGCATCACTGTAGACAGGACTGTATCTTTGGATGTTTCTTTAGCCAAGACTCCAGGGTCAGTCGGCTTCAGCTGTAATCCAATGGTCCTGATTGAGCAAACAGTGTCAACATCTATTCCATCCTCCTCCCTGTCAAAGAAGGTGTCTGGTCCAGCTGGCAGATGACTTAGAGCATCAGCATTTCCATAGTGAGAAGTTTTTCAGTATTCAATGGAGTATTCATACTGATTCAGGAACAAGGCCCATCTGGCTAATCTATTAGCAGCCAGAGCAGGTGTACCCTTGTGTGGCCCAAACAGTGCAAGCAGAGGTTTGTGATCGGTAACCAGAATGAAGCGTCTTCCATATAGGAATTGGTGAAATTTCTGTAAGGCGTAAATGATGGCCAGGGTTTCTTTCTGTATTTGGCTGTACTGGCGCTGGGTTTCTGTCAGCGTTTTTGATACATAGGCGAGAGGGCGCTCACTGCCATCAGGGTAGCGGTGAAACAATACTGCACCAATCCCAACTTCTGACGCATCACAAGCAACCCCAAGTTCCAGGGATGGATCAAAGTGAGCAAGCAGGTTCTCACTGCATAGAAGATCCTTCAATTTTTCAAAAGCAGCTTGTTGCTTTGCTTCCCAGCGCCATTGTACACCTTTTCTTGTAAGCATGTGCAGTGGCTCAGTGACTGTAGCGAGGTTGGGCAGGAATTTAGCATAGAATTGCACTGAGCCCAGGAAAGATCGGGGACTGGCAACATCAGTGGGAGGAGGCATCTTGAGTACTGCCTCCACTTTGGATCCCTTGGCAATGCCGTGATTTTAGAGGATATGGCCCAAGTATTCCACTGATGGCTGTGCAAAAATGCATTTTTCTAAGCGGCATCTCAGCCCTTTTTCATCCAAGCGCTGTAGTAATCTCCGAAGATTTTCCAAATGTTCTTATGGTGTTTTTCCACCTACAAGTATGTCATCAAAGTAGACAACCACACCTGGAAGATCGCAGCACATTTGCTCCATTATTTCCTGGAAATAAGCTGGAGCAGAACTAATGCCAAAGGGTAATCGTAATTGAAGCAGCACCCCTCAGTGAGTGCTTAAGGCAAGCTTCTTCTGGCTCACAGGACCAAGTCGAATCTGGTTATAGGCATCCGCCAGATCAATTTTGGTGAAGCAGTAACCTCCTCCCAGTTTGCGCATCAAATCCTCTGGGAGAGGAATTGGTTGACAATGGACCTCCAGTTGAGGATTCACTGTGGCTGAGTAGTCTCCACAGACTCTGATCTTTGGGCGTTGCTCTTTCTTTAATTGAGCTTTGCGAACTGAGACCACTGGAGTGCCACTATCATTGAACTGTGTGGGCTTCCACACACCTTTGGCAATTCCTTCATCATAGGCATGATTGAGGTCCTCCTGAATTGCAAAAAACACTGGTCTTGCCTTGCAAAAGACAGGTTTAGCATCAGGTTTAAATTTGACCTCTGTCACGGCAAGTGCTTTATGAAACAAAAGTTACTCCTTTTTACAAAGAAGCACCGACGATAGGACTATTCTCCATATTTTACTGTTTGGTTTTAAACTACGTTTTTGATTTAAAAAGAAATTTAGCGTGAAACAATAGGTTATTTTTTTTTTGTGAAATACAAATATAATGTTTATTGTACTTGTTTAAATTGTTTTACGAATTGGCAAAAATTGTTTTTTATTTTAAAAAAGAGAAACTCTTTTAATTTAAAACAAAGGTTAAAATACAATAAAAAATCATTAGCAGTAAAATACAAAAATAATTCTATTAAAAAAAATCAACAAGCGCGTCTGTCGGTGACGCTTAAAAAAATACACCTCCTCAAAGAGAAGGGAAAGAACCAAAAAAAAAAACCGTCTTCAAAAGAAAACGGGGAACTTTATCGCAAGTTCCAAGAGCGCAGACGGGCTACTTCGTTTCGGGGAGTACAAAACAAAATTCTCTTTTTGAAGATAAAGGAGCAGGGAAGTAGCACCGTCTGGTAGCCGTCGTCCACATCAAACTGACTACTTTTCACTCTCAGCCCTTACGTCAAAATTTTCCGTAATCTTTTCTTTGTCTGCCCTATTACACAACCTCACTCAAATCGGTAATTTATAAATGTAAAAATAAAATACGGCAAAGGTATTTTGATAAAAACAAAAAAATGCGTTTGGAATAAAAACAAACCAAAAGAATACGCGCAGTGACCAATTTTGTGCGCGTGTATTTGCCAATGGAAAAAGAGGCGCTGGGAAGGAGTCGCCATTTTGCACAAAGAAAAAACAACGCTGCTTGATTGAAAAACAAAAATCGATTAGACTTACGGGGAGAAAACAAAGTATTTGCGCGCAGAGAAAAAAATGCGTAATTTTGTTTACAAAAAGGCGCGCTGAAACCGCTTTTTGTTTAACTAAATTATTTATTATTTTTGAAGATAAAAACATTTTTTTTTAATACTAACAATGGGACGAAAATTTACTCTATAATTTCCTTAAAATGCAGACATTTTTTTAAAAAATACAAGTTACAAACAATACAATACACAAACAAAAACAAAACATATACATATACAAACATTACACTAATTAAAAAAAATTATAAATCACTATATCAATTAAATCTATTCTATTTCTTTTATTTTTAAGTTGGTTAAAATGTCTTTTTTTGAATAACTCAAACTTGATGCTTTACTTTAAATACGGTGGCGCGCCTCTCATTCTTTACACCTCTCCCCCCAGATAAAAATATGGGTCCTGTTGAAAGCAAACCACTGGGCACATATTTTTACCAGAAATCAAAAACTGCAAAAATACTGGATGGGAGATAAATGAGATTCTTTTTTGTTGCCTGATTTATGAGCGTTATCAACTAAGAAAAAAAAATGTTTTTTTTTTTGTTGTGATTTTGACGCTATAGTAAGCATTTCAAAAAAAACGGCTCTAGGAAAAGAGTAATCTCAAAATTTATAATTTTGAAGAAAATTACGCAGGAAATGGCAAATAAGACTATAACAGCATATACATAAACGTTTGTTAGTTGAAACAATAACTTGGTAAAAATCTGTAGCACAATAAAATATAACACAAAACATTGTACGCCTCAGTTTTAAGACGTTTTCTGACTGATTAAACAACATTAACCCTTCTGCCCGTTTAATCTTTTAATATAAAAATATTCAACAACAAAAAAAATCTTTTAGTATGCAAAATTTTTGTTATTCTGGGTGCAAAAAAAAATTTGAATTTGTTTGTTTTTTTTTTAGGGGTTATGTTGATCACTGTAAAATTCATATTATTGACAAAACCAATAATCTATGCAACGTTTTTACATAAACCAAATATATATAAAGAGAAAAAAAAATTTTAAGTGTCACCCCATTTTGGCACAATGCTGGACACTTTCTAGCCAATTATTATTTTTTTAAAAACTCATTTTTGGTGGTGTCCGCTAAATAATTTAGGTTTGGGATGCACACTTCTACTATAAACAAAGCCAGTGGCCAAATTTTGTTAAAATTGAGCTGTCAACAACAGCACGGGAACGATTTTTTTCTGAGTAGCAGACAAAAAAAAACAACTTTGTTACGTTGAATTTACTGTTTTAAAACCCAGTTTTGCTTCTTTTTTTTACAGAGAAAATTTTTCTTGGATCCATAAAAAAAAATGTTCTCTCTTTTTTTTTGTTTTGTGCTACTTGCCAGCCACAAGGTACATTTATCCATTTAAAAATACCAAAAAAAAATTTTTAAGAGATAAATATTTTCGGTGCCACCACAAATTATATTCAATTTAAAATTTATATTCCCTTTTCCTTCCATCCTTTTTAATAAATCAATTTATTCCCACCCCAAACTCCCTTTCTCTTCTCCATTACTGGCTATTTTTTTTTTATTTTTTTTTTAACCAGTAAAATTAACATCTGGCATCATAATATTAAACTGAATAAAAATAATAAAAAAAATTCAGTCATTGGTGGGTTCTGTTTTGATCATCATTGCTGGGGCCGGGACAGTGTCCATGGGACCAAAAATTTCGCCGTCACTTTCCCCAAGATCCAATTCCGCAATGGCGCTGAGGGCTTCTGCTGAAAAATCTGGCTCCGGAGATGAATCGCGCCCAGGGGTTTTGATTGGAGAGTCGCCTCGCTCCATCTGGGGCTCCACCGCGGCTGTTTTGGCGGGCAAATTACAAGACTTAGCCGCCTTTGCACCTGCTTTGGATCTCTTAGGTGAAGAGCGCCGAAACACACGACCCTGCAATGAAGAGGCCCCCGGTTTGGGAGGTCCGCTGGAGATTCCTCCGGGTGAGGGAACCTTTTTAGAGGAGGTCCCTAACCCGGAAGTTTCCCCAACGGCTCTTCCAGCCGGGGTACCCCCTGCCGCAGAGTTCCTGTGTTGTGGGCTCCCCGCCCTTGATGATCTGCTGCCAGTGCTCCGGCCGCACTGTCCATGAACAGCCCGCGGTGGTGTTGGCTGTCGACGCCCCTGAGCCACCCGGTCCTGTGGCTCTGTGGTGGCCGCGCGCCGAACCTGCTCCACGTGGCGCCTGCGATCCCGCTTAGACTGTTCATCACGATCCTTCTTCCAGCAGGTATCCTCAGTGTGGCGCGGGCGAGAACAGTAATTACACCAGCGGGTGTCCACGCGTGGTCCTGAAAAAGAAGCACAAATTCTATTTTTATCAGTAGTACCATTCCTTGGTCTTAAATCATACCGTGACTGTATAAATTTTGTACCTTGATCTAGTTTTTTTTCTTTTTTACGCTTATTATCAACAAACTGGAGTTCTAGATCTTTGGTCAGTTTTGTGTCAGAAAATGTAACAGATTTATTTTTATTTAAACTCAAATCTTTAGAAACTGATTTAGGCTCAGTTACACTTGTTCTCAAAATTGAAGGTCTAGGTGTATCTGTTATTGATTTTTCATTAGAAGTAGTAGGCGCTACTTTAAGTTTTGAGTCTGATTTTTGATTAGTGGTCTTAGTTACACAATGATCCTTCAAAAAATTTGGATTCCGTTCATGAAAGAGTTTTAGTCGGCAAAAATTTACCCATTCAAACCGTCTATTAGGGTATTTAACGTCACTTAGCAGGGCTCTTCCCTGAAAATCATCCAATTTTTCCACTACAAACGGACCCTTCCATAGACTGGCGAATTTGGGACATAAATTAGCTTGTTTTACCGGGGTCCACTTCAGGACTTTACAACCCACAGTTAATTTAAGCTTACAGATTTTCCTATCATGCAACAGTTTTTGTTTATTTTGAGCACGTTCCAAAAAAGTTTTAGCAAGCTCCCGAGCGTTAGTCATTGCTACTTTAGCGTGTTCTAAATAATCATCATCATACGCTATGTAAGGACTGCGCACAGACTGATATTCTATGTCTATGGGTTTCCTTATGTCTCTAAAATAGAGCAAGTAATAGGGTGACTCGCGGGTCGATTCTTGGGGTGTGCTATTGTAGGCGCTAACAACAAATGGAAGCGCAAAGTCCCAATCTAACTTATTTTCTTCCTGCGCAGCATAATGAGAGAGCATATCGCATAGGGTTTTATTGAAACGCTCAGTCAACCCATTAGTTTGCGGGTGATATGCAGTGGTAAAAATCTTTTTGGCACCGGCTATCCTACTAATTTCAGCCACGATTTGACTTGCAAAATTGGTTCCTCTGTCAGATAATATTTCTAAAGGGCACCCATGTACACTGATTACCTTTTCTAAAAGAACTTTAGCGATTGTTGGTGCTTGCTGATCTGGTAGTGCAAAGCACATAGCAAATCTAGATAAGTATTCAGTGCACACAAGCACCACAGAATTACCCTCAGGCGTGGGAGATAATGATAAAATATCTATGCCTATTCTATCAAAAACGTTCCCAATAGGAATTGGAACCAGCGGGTTTTTTGGGTTCTCAAGAGGGGACTTCTTTTTCTGGCAGCTTTCACACGATTGAACGTAATGTTCAACGTCCCTACCAACGCTGGGCCAATAAAATCTTAATAGGACTTGAGCAATAGTTCGCTTAATTCCTAAATGACCTGAGAAAATGTCATCGTGGCAAGCCTCAATTGCCTGTCTGCGATTCTCGAGGGGTAGCGCAATCTGTTCGCAGAATTGAAAGCTAATGCGGCGATTTTCTGGGGGTAGATGAAAAAGTACATCATCCCTCAGAAAATATTGATTGGCTACTTTCTGGACTTTTGCAGCTTGACTAGCAGGTAAGTTACCTTCAAGGAAAGACCTAATAGGACCCAGTTCTAAATCATTTTTTTGATCTTTAATTAACTTGTTTCTTACACTAGGTTTAATTAAATTAGGTACTGATTCCTCTGCGCCAAAAACACGGTCTTCATAATTTTCGATTGGGGGAATGCGCGATAAAGCGTCTGCGTTACCATTAGCTTTGCCTTCCCTATATTCAAAGCCAATAATATCATATTCATTTAGTTCTAAAGACCAGCGTTGTAATCGCTGAGATGAACTTTTATTTGCATTAAATATGTGTTTCAGGGGTTTGTGATCAGATAACAAGAAAAATTTGTGACCATAAAGGTAGGGTCGAAAATGTTTTACAGCCCAAAAAACAGCTAGAGCTTCACGTTCAATGGTAGAATAGTTCTTTTCAGCAGAATTAAATTTCCTGCTAGCATAGGCAATGGGCCTTTCCCCATCCCCAAAATCTTGAGAAAGTACGGCGCCTACACCCGTGTTAGAAGCATCCGTAGCTAACAGAAAAGGTTTTTTAAAATCTGGAAAAGCCAAAACTTTACTAGACACAAGTTGATTTTTTAAGGTCTCAAAAGCTTTTTGTGCTTCAGGTGTCCAACAAAACCTCACATTTTTGCTCATTAATTTGCACAAAGGTGCTGATATTGAAGCAAAATTTTTAATAAACCGGCGGTAAAAATTTGCAAGGCCATGAAAAGATCGCACTTCCTTGGTTGATTTAGGCACAGGGAAGTTTTTAACGGACTCTATTTTTGCCGGATCAGGCAAAGTACCCTCCCGGCTAATGACATGTCCCAAAAACTCCACAGTGCTTCGGCAAAATTTACATTTTGAGGGTTTTAGTTTTAGGTTTGCATTTTGTAAGCGTTCAAAAACCTTGGTCAAATCAGACATGTGTTTATCAAACGATTTTGAGAACACTATTACGTCATCAATGTACACAAGGCAGTTTTGCCACTGTAACCCTGTTAATACAAGTTCCATTAGACGTTGAAACGTTGAAGGGGCATTACACAGGCCAAAACTGAGAACATTAAATTCATATAAACCTCCTGTTGGGCTAACAAATGCCGTCTTATGCTTATCTTTTTCGTCCACCTCTACCTGCCAGTAACCTGACACCAAATCTAAAGTTGAAAAATATAGGCATCCGCCTAAGGTGTCTAGCACGTCATCTATTCTTGGTAAAGGGAACATGTCCTTCCTTGTTATCTTATTCAAACCCCTGTAGTCTACGCAAAAACGGTTGGTTCCATCTTTCTTTTTGACTATTACTATAGGGGAGGCAAAGGGACTATTTGATTCTCTTATGATTCCCTGTTCAAGCATCTCATCGATATGTTCTTTGATAACAGATTTGGTGCTTTCTGGCGTCCTATAGGGTCTCTGCCTATAAGGAATATTATCGCCTGTATCGATTTGATGCTTTAACAGTGAAGTTCTTCCCAAATCAAATTTTCCGGATGAGAACACAGACTTATGTTTTGTAACTAACCCCCGCGAGAGCCCATAAGAGGAGTAGGCCAGCATATGTAGAGCAAATACATCATACAGAGAGCTAGCTAGAGACCGAGAGCGAACCAAAGAGACAAGCAAGATAGATAGTCGCAGGATCATATCAAAGCAGCAGAAGGATAGCATAAGCATAGTGCATCTCCGAGCAGAGAAGCAATAAGAATGCGCAAAAGAAAATAGAGAGGACGCACTAGGATATTAGATAGGCGAAAAGTAGATACCTTAGGCAGAGTATAGATACAGGCCACCCTAGATAGGCAGCCTGCAGAGGAGAAATCAATAATCGCAACAAGAAGCGCCCTATCCCCTGAAGTAAGAGATTAGATTAGAAACGGACTAGGAAAGGAATATGAGCGAGAGAGACTAGGCTAGAAAAGTAGTTAGTAGAGCTAGCTCGAGAGCTAAAAAGCAGAAAATCAAAGAGAGCCTAAATCCGCAGACAGAGAGCGCGGCGCGCGGCGCGGGGCGGCAGCGGCGGGGCAGCGCCAGAGGCGCGCAGGCGGCAGTAGGGGCAAGGCGCACGAGAGACGGCGGCGATCAAGCTGACGAAGGAATAATATTAAATGCATATACAGATCAAATAGATGCTAAAGAGGCGACCTAGCGTTAAAACGAAGGAGTATTTACAGCTTAGAGGACTAGCATAGAAATAGGGCGCGCTACTGAAGAACGGATAGCACGAAGTCGCAGAAGAACGAGCGCAATTGGTAAACCCAAAACCAGCCCCACTCACCCCGCTAGCGCCCTTCCGAACTCAGACGCTAGCAAAGACCCCCTCAAGACGCCGCTACACCCCCCACCCCCATAATAACAATAGACGGGAGAAGCGCGGGGCACACAAAACAGAGGAACTAGTCTCTCCCAAACCAGCGGGGGGAGCAGCAGATAGCGCTAGATACGACAAACAAGACGCGAGCCCCTCCGGGGAGGATAAACCCCTGCGGGTACGCCTGCAAAGAGACACAGCAAGCAAAACACAAAAAATATAAATAATAAAAAAAACCCACAAAAAAAAACAAAGACAGCCAAAAACAACACCAAAAAAAAACCCGAGACCACAAACAAACCCAGCGCACACCAGACCGCGAGAGGCGAAAGAGAAAAAAACAACAAAAAAGAGAAAAAAAATACCTCCAGCACGGCCCAAGCACAGCAAAAAAGCAGCACAAACGCAAACGCCACAATACACCAAGGCTAAAACAAAAGACCACAAAAAGCACCACGAAGACACCAAACGAAACACTAAAAAAAGAAAACGAAACAAAGAAAAACAAAAAATAACGTAAACGAAGCAAAGAAAAAGAAACCCCTTCTGCCCAAATCAAATTTTCAAGAACCAAAAAAAAACCGTCTTCAAAAGAAAACGGGGAACTTTATCGCAAGTTCCAAGAGCGCAGACGGGCTACATCGTTTCGGGGAGTACAAAACAAAATTCTCTTTTTGAAAATAAAGGAGCAGGGAAGTAGCACCGTCTGGTAGCCGTCGTCCAAATCGAACTGACTACTTTTCACTCTCAGCCCTTACGTCAAAATTTTCAGTAATCTTTTCTTTGTCTGCCCTATTACACAACCTCACTCAAATCGGTAATTTATAAATGTAAAAATAAAATACGGCAAAGGTATTTTGATAAAAACAAAAAAATGCGTTTGGAATAAAAACAAAGGAGAAGAATAGGCGCAGTGACCAATTTTGTGCGCGTGTATTTGCCAACGGAAAAAGAGGCGCTGGGAAGGAGTCGCCATTTTGCACAAAGAAAAAACAACGCTGCTTGATTGAAAAACAAAAATCGATTAGACTTATGGGGAGAAAACAAAGTATTTGCGCGCAGAGAAAAAAAATGCGTAATTTTGTTTACAAAAAGGCGCGCTGAAACCGCTTTTTGTTTAACTAAATTATTTATTATTTTTGAAGATAAAAACATTTTTTTTAATACTAACAATGGGACGAAAATTTACTCTATAATTTCCTTAAAATGCAGACATTTTTTAAAAATACAAGTTACAAACAATACAATACACAAACAAAAACAAAACATATACATATACAAACATTACACTAAGTAATAAAAATTATAAATCACTATATCAATTAAATCTGTTCTATTTCTTTTATTTTTAAGTTGGTTAAAATGTCTTTTTTGAATAACTCAAACTTGATGCTTTACTTTAAATACGGTGGCGCGCCTCTCATTCTTTACAATAGTAAAACATAAAACTTTTCACAAAGTAGAAATTTTGTTTAACATTTTTGCTCCTCTTAGTTCTGCAAAAATTTATGGTTCTCATAAAAATCCTAAATATGTGATGGACTTAGTTTACTACTTTTTGGAGCTTTACTACATTCTTCTCGTGGTACGTATAGTGAGTTTTCAACGCGGACTTGCTAAGTAGGAGAAAGGTAAGATTTTAGCACGCGAAGAATAGCAGAAGAAATACCAAATATGTTTCACAAACAATGCAGAAGTGCTCGGATTGGTTAGTTTTTAATGGTTTTGTTAACGCCTAAAGTGAGTTAAAGTGAGTTATAATATTAAATGTAGTTACAAAAACACAAATATCGCAAACTTTGAAATTAATCAATATAAATTCTAAAGTTCGTTCATCGCCATTAATCGTCAATATAAAGCACTCGCAAAAACTTGTGAGTGTTTCTTTTTTAAAAAATAAAAAAATAAGTTTTTTTTAAGTTCCAGGTTTTTGCACGTTCCTTGCTGTAGTAGTAATGGCATCAATAATAAACATCACTTTGTTTATGAAATAATCCGGTAAAGATTTGCCTCAATTGGGAGAAACGATTTTTACCTGACTCCTACCTGCCTCGATCAAAAAAATTGCTGCCTCCTACTTGCCTCTGACCGGCCTGCCTTTTATGTGTCTCTATTCTAAGTTTACTTGCCTCTACCCTGCCTTCTATCTGCCTCAAAAGCAGTTTTAGCAACCTCCTACCTGCTACCTGACCTGTATATAAGGCAGGGCAACCTGCATCCTACGTGCATCTGAGGCAGTTTTACTTGACTCAAATTTGCCTCTTATCTGCCTCTGAGGCAGTTTTACCTGCCTCCACCGTCTCCCAGCTGCCTCTGAGATAGTTTTACCTGCTTCTTACCTGCCTCCACCCTGTCTCCTATAGCTGCCTTCAATTTTGCCTGCCTCCTACCTGCTTCCAGTTTTTTGGAAACAGGTTTTAAGAGCTATCCTTTGTGGGTTAACTTATAACCAAAGATTTGAACTGTACACTGATATAAACTCTGTAAAAATAATTCAAGATATTTTCGCCATGGAATAATAAGGTTTAAAGAATTTAAAAATAAATTAAGGTTAATAATAATAATAAGGTTGAAAATTATAAGTTTTGTTTTGTTTTGGTAATATGGTCTAAAATTATAACTTTTTTCATTGGTTTACAACTTCTTTTGCATAAATACTATATCTCTGTTTACCGTTATCACTGTTAAAAAATCCCAAAATTCAAAAAATTATCAAGTTAATCGTTGTTCTTAGTCAGTCTCGAAATAAAAACTTAAAAAATTTAAATTTTATGTCTGTGTTTTAAGCGTGGATCTTAAAAGTTTAAAAATCCGTAACAATTTTTTATTAAAAAAAGCAAACGCTCCAAAATATTTTTCAATTAATCTTTGGCTCTCAAAAACATTTTTTACTCGTGCACTATTGATGCAATTTTAATAAAAACAAAACATCATTTTATTTGTATTATAACAAAAATTACAATGATCATTTTATACTATTTATTGTATGTTATTCTTTTGTTTCTTGTAAGTTTAGTTATTATTAGTAAAAAACAAAATAACAAATCTAAGAACACCACTGTATTGTTTATTAGAATATGAACAAAAGGATATCTCGGGCATTAAAATTATCAATATTACACAACTTATGACTGAATTATATTTGCGGAAAAAATTCTGAGAGGTTCCCTACAATTGAAGTTTTCAAGTGTTTGAATAAAGTGTCCATATCTTTCATTTGGGGTTATTATGCAGTCTGTGATAAGAGTCATTAGACCATAATTAACGCCTACCTTTAATTGTGCATGCCCTCATTAGGACATTACAATATGTTAGCAAAATATGTGTACCTAAATATTGTTTTATTGGCTTATGTGTGTGTATCTGTGTATTTTATGATGTATTATTTCGCTTTTGCTTTGCTATTTTACCATTGCTGCAGCAGTTTTGTGAAACTAATCAGACGCAATAATCACCTTACAAAACATTACGTTAGTTTTTTATTTAATAAACTTACAATTATTTTTAAATTAAGTGCTCCTTGATTTTAATTATCAAGGTATATATCAATGTATATTCTTACTTGCCTTTGACTAACAAATAAAATTAAAACGTCTGGCACAGACAATCGATCTCCAGGAGGAACAAATGTATTTAATGCATCCAATAGTGGGCTAAAAATAAAAGTTAATGTCAAAGTACCAAAAGTAATTCTACAAAGGTTATTAACAAATTTTTTTATTTAGCAAATTTCTCAGAATATAGGGTATCTTACTTAATTTCGGACAGGCCTTAATTTCAACCACGAATTTAGGGTTTTAGAAAATTGGCTTATTTTTAAAACACAACAGAACTAGTACAAAAGTAACTGGATGATTGTCGAATAAAATGTTTTTGCAAAAGTTTTTTATTTGTGTTATTCTGTATTATTAACATTTTCGTACGAAAAGTGAGTTTTTTGCGATTTTCTGGATTTTTGCTTTGTGGTTAAACTGCATTAAATTTAGAACGAAGCACTATATAACCTTAAAATAACTTTTATTTAAGGCTCAAAATTGTTAATTTTTATGTTTTGATATTTTCTTCGAAATCACTTTGCAATGCGTTTAAATAACTGCGCATTTTTAGATTCCATTAATTTCGGTCATCTTAAAATTCACATGAAAGAACCTGCTCAACACGATTTGTATCATCATGTGTACGGGTGGGGTTACATAACACACAATTTACTAGGTTTCATTAAATTATGAATACACCGGAAGGAATGTTTCAAAAATATAGAAACAAATTAAAAAAGTCAGGTTGTTTTCTTGGCGGAGGGATGCAGTCATATATAGTGAATATAGCCTCCTTAACTTTTTAACGTTTTTTTTACCCTCAAAGTTGATAATTTTGGGTTATGTAATCGTTTTTTTGCGTTTTAGACTTTCGCTTTTGTTTTTTTAAAACCTAAAAGGTGGTCGAAATAAAAACGGATTTTGTTTTTATGCTATTTTTAGGTTAAAAAGATAACAAAACTCAATTGGATGGAACAAAATCTTTACCAGGCTTTCTTTAAAGTTGGCTGGCTGTAACAAAAGCCATTTTATGTTGAAATAAACTTTCACACCAAAAAAATCCAACAACAAACACGTGTTATTAAAACTTGTGTTTATCTAAGGTTTTGACATAATTATTTAAAGTCTTGCTGATACGTATAAAAGTTTGCAAACGGGAAAAAAATAAGTTATATGCACGAAGAACAATACCTAAGGATAAATTTACAGCCTTTAAAAATATTTATCGTTCGTTTTAGCAATAGTTATAGCCAGTTTTTTCTAGGCGGTTGAAGTTAATGGCACGCCTCTTAACTTCAGCCACTATTTAATAAAGTTTAAACCTCCACTGATTTTTACGTGTAACAGAAATTTTTACATTTAATACTGGAATATCAAAAATAGCTGTCGTTTGAATTTTAGACCAAATCCTGGCTCGAATTCAAGAGCCAAAAAAAAAAAAAATTTCCAAAAAAGTGGTCAAAATTGAGCCAGCATCCCTATTAATAAAAATATTGACTTTTTTTGAAATAATTCAAAATCAGTTTGTATGACTGTTATTAATTTAGATTAATTTTATACCTGTAAACATCAAGAGCGGGCGCCCCTGTAAAAATCAACTTCAAATACTGTATGGCGTTTTGAAGAATTTGGAAAGAGCTGTACGAGCTTAAGTCGCCGTAAAGATTTGCCGATCGATCGAACTGGCCCACGGCAATTCGAACATTTTCTTGGCCGATGATTAACGATTGACCAAAATGTGCCGAGCCGATAAAATTCAAAATCTAAATTTATTCCAATATAAACTAAACAAAGGTACGTTTTTAAAATAAAAATATTGATTTTTTTATCTTGCAAGTTACCATATTTATTGATGCATGTATTTTAACTTTTTATAATTTTTTTAAAAAATAAAAAATAGAAATGGGAAAGCCGTCATCATGCCGCCTTTAAATTTAAAAATATTAAATTTTTAAAATTCAAAATTCAAAAATGCCTTTAAATTTGAAAATTTCAATACTACAAATATTTTATTTTTATATTTGATATTCATCATTTATTGCATTATCAACAATTATTTTGTAACCTTTTGTGTCATTTTAAGACATTTATTTTTATCCGATATATCTTCTTCTTGAAAAATTTATCATTCAAATCTAAACTTTTCTGGTAGGGTGACTGACTTGATTTCGGCCACCTTTTTTATTTTTTTTTGGATAAGTTTTTTTGGTTTTTCTAATCGACCCAAAATGTGGTCTAAAAATCAAACGATAACTATTTTTGTTATTCCAGTACAAAATTTTAAAATTTCTGTTACACTTAAAGATCAGTGGAGATTCAAAATTTTTTTTATAGTGGCCGAAATTAAGACGCGAGCCATTAACTTCGGCCACCTAGAAAGAACTGGCTATAACTATTGCCAAAACGAACAATAAGAATTTTTAAAGGTTGAAAATATATCTTTAGGTAATTTTCTTAATACATATAACTTTTTTTTTTCGTTTGCAAATTTTAATAGTTATTAGCAAGACTTTAAATAATTATGTCAAAATCTTAAAAAAACAAGTTTTAATAACTTGTATTTTTTGTTACTTTTTTTGGCTTAAAAAAACGTCAAAAAATGTCAAAAGAGCAAAAAAATTGTTTATAAATACGGTAGTAAGATGATATTTGAAAACAGCAAAAAACAGCAGGTTATTTCACCTTAATTTAAAGGTGGCCGAAAATAACAGAATCTTAAAATGCGCAATTAGTTAAACGCATTGCAAAGTGATTTTAAAGAAAATATTAAAACGTAAAAATTAACAATTTTGAGCCCTAAATAGAAGATATTTTAAGATTATATAGTGCGTCGTTCTAAACTTGATGCAGTTTAAAAACAAAGCAAAAATTAAGAAAATCACAAAAAATTCACTTTTTGTATGAAAATGTTGATAATGCAGAATAACAAAATTAAAAAAACTTTAGCAAAAGGACTTTATTCAACATTCATCTAGTTATTTTTGTGCAGTTCTTTTGTGTTTTAAAAATAAGCCAATTTTTTAATACTCTAAATTAGTGGCCGAAATTAAGGCCTGGCCGAAATTAAGTCAGATACCCTAATTTTTCAAGTATTTTTTTGAGGTGTGAACCCCTAGACCAATTCTTTTATCAATCAGTACTTTAAAATATTTTTTATTCTTTAATTTGAATTTAAATCGATTTCTGAGAATTTATTGTATATATTATGTCTTTTGTGTTTTCAGGGGTTGTTTAAAAGCAGAAACACCTTGTCTGTTTCGAAACGTAGAAAGAACAGTTTTTCCACCTTGAGGATAACGCCCGAAAACATACAATACATTTATCATTCTGCTTCAATTCAGTAGCTTTAGCATTAATTATTAAAACCGGTATTAAAATATAAAAACAGATTTCCGTTTTCAAAACAAGAATCAATGTATGTGTTGTTTGGTTTTAAACAAACATAAGCAGTGCCCCGTAAGTTTTTTTCTCTGCACTGTTCGCTTGCACGATAAACGAATAAAAATTTCTGTGCATGTTTGAAAAACCGTTTTTGATGATTGAAGAAAATAACCGCGTTTTTAACGTGGAACGAAAACGCTCACTTCTGCTTAATAGTAAACCTAGCTACTTATTAAACGTCTGTGGCAGTCCGTATAGATTCATTTTATTAACTTTTAGATCTGGAATATGATTTGCTTCCCGCGTTTTAGAAACGACAAGAATGAGAAAGTTTTAACGCAAACTCAAATCAAATAAGCCTTTTACGTGACTAAAGGTGAGTAAGTAAATTCTTTTTATTAAGTTTAACGTAGGTTTTTATTCACAATTTAACTATAAAATGACAATTTACAAAACAAAAATTAGTAAAAGTACAGTTTATCAGTAAACTATTAAATAAAAAAACAAACGTTTAAAAATTTAGTTTTTGACGACGAACTTTTGTATTTTTGTCGAATAATAATGCATCCGATCGTAATGCATTTCTAAGTTTTAATGACTCTGTAAGAGAAAAAATTTTTTTGTAACAATCTACAGAATAGTTGGGCAAAATTATCTTCAGATTGTGACTAGTTTTTTTTATTTATTATTATTTAATGTAAAAAAAATATTAAAATCTAGGTCAATTAATTTATGTCGAATTTTAAAGCTCTAAATTATTAAATAAACCTCGAAGTTGTAAAATGAAAAATTTAAATTCTTTTAATCGAGTTTTATAGTCAACAAAGTGGAAAAACCTCTATCAAAAAAACACACGCAGGAAGCATCGAATTAGCTTGAAGCAAAGCAAAACGACATCGAGAGACATACAGTAGTCGAATCGAATGTAATAAACAAAAAAGGCATGATGAATGAATGAATGGCATATAAATGTCTGTATTTTTGACAAACTAAAGTAGAAAAATTTCATAGATTGGCTTGAGTCAGTATTTTGTTATCAAAACATTATTTTTACAGTCATATTTTTTAGTGTCTCCCTTTACTGTTATTATAGACTAGACTAGTGTTGTAAAAAGTTACTTTTACTTTTACTTAATGTAATAAAAGTAACGGATTTTGGATTACTTTTACTCGATTTTTGAAATTTTAAATACTTTTACTTTTACTCTTACTCGGATTTTACACTGCAAATACTTAAATTAATTTAAGTAAAATTTAAGTAATTTCAATGGGTAGATTCCCTATGGGCTTGTTGTAAAGTGAACGGCAGAAGATAATTTTTTGAGCCGCTAACACGCTAAAACCATATATTTTGACTAAAAACGTTATTAAAATGACAATTTATACATAAAATACGCTAAAAAATTCAGAACGGAGCTATGGAGCTCCAAAAACCGGTGTTTTGCTCCGTTTCAAAATTACTTTTATTATACTTTTACTCTTACTTTTACTTAAAAAAATTGGTCTTACTTTTACTTTACTTAAAAAAAAATTTTGAACATTAGTTTTACTTTAAATTAAAAAATCTCAAATTACTTTTACTCTTACTTTATATAAATTAAAATTTTTCAAATTACTTTTACTTTTACTTAAAATAATCCAAAATCAATACTTTTTACAACACTATTATAGACACATTCCCCTTAACTAAGATTCACCAGCAAAAATACAAAAATCAATAAAATACTATGTTATGTATTTCAAGAATATTATAGTTTATTCATTGTGATAAGTATTTTTGCAATTACAAAAAACAAAACAACAGTCAATACCAAAAACAAACAACAGTCAGTAAATTATAAAACTCTGATAATACCACTGTGTTGTTCGTTTAAATACAAATAAAATAAAAATAACATTAATATTGCACAAGTTATTACTGCTTTTAGGAGTAAAAGATTAATTGCAACATTTATTTTAAGTATTTGTTAAATTTCTAACAAAAAAAAATTTTTAATTTTCAAATGCGCATTTCAAAAACGAGCACCTAATTTTTAAAATTTTCTTTTCGAAACTCTGGACATACATTAACATTATAATTAATTGCTTTTTGTGTTTTTGTGGGTTGAACCTAGTTAAGGTGGGTTTCTATATTTCTATTTTGATTGTGATATCCCAGCTATTGAAGTTAAGGAATTTCAGGTTCAAAGTTCAAAGTTATTTATTTTAGTGAAAACTATAACGACAACAAGCAAAGATATTACAATTTGCAAACCGATTACGTTTAGGTTTCAGGCAAGTTAAGGTTTATGACGCTAATAACCCGTTACAAACATATTACCTCATCGTAGTTTAAAGCAGTCATTGTTTGTGTGTCATCAACAAGAACAATTAAATCCAGTTTAATATCTTTTAATTTACACAAAGAAGAAGGTGATTTCGTAGCTAAAATCAATTTAACTTTATTTTAACTGAGAAACAGTATGAAATAATAAACTAAGGGTAGTTGGAACCGAAAAACTTGCGCAGATAATAAAGTCAAGACTAATTTAGGCGTAATAAAAGTCGTAATAAATAATTTTTTGTATTGCCCCTGCCTCCCATAGCTCAAAAAATGTTTTTATCAAAATATTCACTGGTTTTCAAATTCGTCACTGGTTCAGGAGATATGACCTCCCAAAAATGGCTTTTTTCGACAATTTTATGCTTGAACAATTGCTCAGTGGGTATAAAAATTTAAGTTACAAATATTGCACTCAAAGAAAACGGCTATATTTTACTTTAAATTGATACCTTGATTGTTAAGTTTCGTGCAGTATTTGTTGATATATTCCGTTTCCCGTACAACCCTCGATTTTATTGTTACAAACATTAGACGACGGCAGTGATTTGATTAAGTTTATCCAATATTTTTGTCTACACCTCGTATTTTTAGCGAAAAAAACGCGGGTTTTTTGTACAAGAAACGCAATATCTCGAAAAATACTACACCAATTTTAACAATCAAGGTATCAAATTAAATTAGAAAGTAGCCGTTTTTTTGATTCCATATTTTGTAACTTAAATTTTTAACCTATTGGGCAATCTTTCAAGTACAAAATTGTTGAAAAAAGGAACGTTTTGAGGGTCATATCTTCTTAACCAATGGAAATTTTTTGATGAAAAAATTTTTGTGGGCTATTAGGGGAAGGGGTAAGGTTTTTACAAAAAAAAATGATTAAAAACGAAAAAAAAAACAAAAAGTTTTGCTGTGCACCATAGCTTTAAGTCTTTTTTCTCTAAGTCCTCAATTAAAAGCTATAAGACAAGAAATTAAATAAAAGGTATATAAATTATTTTTAAAGTTTGAGGTTTGTATTATTTTATGTTATGTATTTATTATTATGTAATGTTATTAAATGTAATGTTATTTATTATTATGTAATGTTATTAAATTAGTTATTAAACCCATTTTATGTATAACAAATAATATAAACGCTAAAATGGACAAAAACAAACATTTAAATCATTAACTAGCCTGAAATTACAAGTAACGTAAGACGAAATAAGCGTTAATACGTTTTCCACTTAAATTAAATCAAACTTCCAAAAGAATAAGATTTCAATAAAATCCTATAAAAAACCGTCGTTACGATTTTATTTTGATTTTTTTAAAACACATGATTTGAACCTTAAAACCTGAGTTAAAATTGCAGTGCAGGTAAACCATACATATTCAAAAAAAAAATAGTGGTAACGTCCCTTTGAACAAAGTATAAAGGACAAACGTTCAAAGGACTTTGTCCAAAGGACAAAAACAGCGCCAAAACGTCCTTTGTCCTTTAATTTTTAGGATTGTCCTTTGGAAACCTTAAATTGTCCTTTGGACTGTTCAAAGGACAATATTTCAGGTAGCATTCATACTCTGTGAACAGGACAACGTTCAAAAGACGTTTTGCACGGTCCGAAAAACGTTTTGGATTTTTTAAAATTGTCCTCTAAATTTTGTTCAAAGGACGTTTTGGCTTAATTATGAACCAATCTTGTGTGATTGTTATGTTTTTTGTGAAATCTTTACCCCTGCGCCCAATAGCTCACAAATTTTTTTTTATCAAAACATCTCCAGCGGTTCAGGAGATATGACTCCCCAAAAAATAGCGTTTTTCGATTATTCTGTGCTTTAAAGATTTAGGGTCGATGGAGCCGAGGGAACTTGGAGCCGAAAATAAAAATCACTAACACCTATACCTAAGCCTAAGCGAAGCCTAAAAAAGGTCCAAAATTTTTCTGACGGCTCCAAGTTCCCTACTTGCGGCTGTAAAAGCCGCGTACCGTTTGAAAGGTTGTTGAATGGGTTCAAATTTTAAATTGCAAATGATGCACTTAAACAAAACCGCAATTTACTACTTTCATATAATATCTTAATTGCTAAAATTGAAACAAAACCACAATTTACTACTTTTATTTAATATTTTAATTCCTAAATTTGAAACAAAACCACAGTTTACTACTTTCATAATATTTAATTGCTAAAATTGGTTTGGTAGATTTTAAGATATTGTGTTTGCCGAACAAAAAACTGTATAATTTTTTATCAAGAAACGCAAAGTCAAGAAAACAATTGTAGTGGCTATTTTAGCAAGCAAGTTAGACTTTTTATGAAGTGGCGCGCGTGGTTTAATCAAAAATATATAATATACCGAAAAATGTGCAACTCCTATATAAAAAAGTGCGGAAACGTAGGCCATTATAATGAGGCTCTCCATTTTAATGACACTATCCACTATAATGGCATAGTAGCCATTTTAATTCGGCGAGTTAAAATGGAGAGGAAGCTATTCTAATAGCCATTTATTGACTTAATTTCACTTCATATATATACTCACAAGTGTAATACTGTCCGGGCCGAACGCGTTTTCCCGTGTTGGTTTAATGCTGTCCGACACGGAAAAACTTTTGCGGCCCGGACAGTTACACTTGTGAGTATATATGAAGTGAAATTCTATGAAAATTCATGAAATGGCTATTATAATGGCTTCCTCTCCATTTTAAATCGCCGAATTAAAATGGCTACTATGCCATTATAATGGAGGTGCCATTTAAATGGAGAGGCTCATTATAATGGCATACTTTTCCGTACTTTTTTATGTAGGAGTTGCACATTTTTCGGTATATTATATATTTTTGGTTTAATCAGCAGCGTCGTTAATTTCATTAATGTTTTTAACGTGTTCGAGTACCGATTAATTTCTTTTGATGAAATAAACATTATAAAAATAAAAATTATAAGTTTTCAATTTATTTTGTATACAAATATGCTTTTTAATATTTTGCATCTCAACATTAATTTATTAAAATGCTTTATTAGATCAGTTTTAGTGAAAAAATAGTGAAAATGATGCATCACGGATGGTTTCAACTTGCACAATACTTGTTTCCTTTAAAATATTCCGCCAAAACTGGAATTCAAGTTTGCTTGACATTTATTCCAACACTCTGTGCTTTTGATCAAAAATCTCCTAGGTTGTTTTATACGAAAAACGCAATATCACGATAATCTTCAATAAATACCGCACCAATCTTAACAAACATTGTATAGAATGAGAGTAAAACATTTCCGCCTGTTTTAAGTTTATTATTTGTAACCTAAATGTTTATACTCATTGAGCAATGTTTTAAGTATAAAATCGCCGAAAAATGCTTTTTTTGTATTTTTGGGGATTCATATCTCCTGAACCACGGAAGATATTTTTACAAAAACGATATGTGGACTATTGGGAGAAGGGGTAAGGTTTTTACTAAAAAATGATCAAAATCAAAGAAATGTTTTAAAAGCATATGTACCAACCGGCACTTCTTATTTTTTACTAATAAAAATTTTGCTTTTTTAAGACCCACGCGTTTTTTTACCGCATCTACTGTAATAATGGCGTCATTGATGATCAATATTTTCTTTAGTGTCAGATGATAACCAATAACTGATAGTGTTAACTATAGATAATGATAACGATATAAGTATTGTAGTAATTCGTTGCTAAATTTGGAATTAAAAAATTATGGGTGTCTTATTGCCACGGATTTTCCCAGGCGAAACATTTAAATTTATTTAGCTAATTTATAAATTTAAGATAATAAATAATTTGCACGCAGTGTTGTTTAATTGGAATCAACATCGGTTGCCTGATTTTCTGACGTCCAAAAGTGAAAAATGACGTCCCGTAAAAATGTGTGATAAATGACTTAAATCTGTAATATTTAGCTGTATAATCTGTAATATTACTTAATTACACATTGCTTAATATTACTTTCCTTATTATACAGCTGACCTATGTTGCACCATCATCTGAGGGCCTATTTCAAAAATACGTTTATAAATTTTCAATCTACAAGTCTCCACGTAGTACAAGTCTTTAGTAAAATTCGCAACAAAAGATACAGAAGACAATTTATTGATTTTTATGCACGGATTTTTACGTACTATTCAGCAGAGAGCATTTTCTTTGGAGCGAGCGGAGATGCTCCCCCTGCATTACAAGTTGATAAATCTTTATCACACATCAGGATTTTAAGGACCCTCGAAATATCATATAGTATCCGTAATCACGTCATATATATTTTGCTCCTAGGAATGGTTGTGGGAGAGAGGAGGAGAAGCAAAACAGGGTTTTAAAATACAGGTTCGAATATGGCTAAAAAAATGCCTGCGCGGACGGATTATTAGAAAGGCGCCGGCATATTAGACAAATGCGGCCGCGGTGATTTTTTGTGCGCGGCGGCCCTTTATGCGTGTGGGATTACTTCCGCTTAGAACAATGGATTTTGACCAGCGTGCATGTATTTTACTAAAAATAGGCGGGAACTTGTAAAATGAAAATTTACAAACGTCTTTATAAAACAGGCCCCTGGTGAGATATACTTTATTATTCGCACTTATAAGGAGTTGTATAGAGAATCACGACAGTTAATTCGATGTACATAAAGGTCTCGAGAAGAATTAAAAATAATTTGTATAGGACCGAAAAAAATTAGAAAGAAAAAAGTATTTACAATAATCTGTTTTTACAATAATTGTTTCATGTTTAATTGTTATTTTCGTGTATTGTGATCTTGTTTTTTTTCGTTAAACAAAGTCATATACAATTTATTATTAAATCTTCTCAAGACCTTTGTGTTCATTCAAATAACTGTCGTGATTCTTCATACAACAAAATCAAAACTACGGACTTTGTTTTACTTATTTTATTTATTTATTTACTTATACTTTGACTTATGTTTTCACTATTGATTAATATTGTTTTCATGGTTTAAAACCAAAAAATAGAGATTAAAAAGGTAAAAAAATTAACCGAGGTAAATAGCGGTATAATTTAATCATAAAATTTAAAAAAAACATCATCATTTGAGTGCCACTATACCCAAACTATCATTTACGACATACACCTCCCAGTACACATCATCACATTTTATTATTAATATCAATATAATTTGAATGAATATTAATAATAAAATATAAAAATATGTCCGGAAGGTCTATGTTGTAAATGATGGTATAGACTAGTTCTGAATAAGCGTCTTTTACTGTACGAGAGAGGGTACAAAAAAAAAAATTTTGAAAAAATCTTAGTTTTCTTAGTTTCCTCAGTTTTAACCTATACTTCATAAAAATTGCTACACGATGATATGTTTCACTGCTTTAAAGTGCTTTAATATATCAGTTTGTGCTAAATAAATTTAGGTTTTTTAATTAAACGTCACTATAGTTAAAAATCATCAATAAAATAGTATTTTCGTGAACAATGATTTTGAATTAGTAAAAATGAAGTTGAAACTTGTGCTTTGAAACTAATTTTAAACCTACATAGTTTTTTTTAAATGTTTTGGTTGTAAAACTATTCTAAATTTAAAAATTAATTTTAAAAAGTCCATTCCAAATATTTAAGGTAAGCATTTTCTACTGGAAACCAAGCGCGCCAACAGCGCCGTACCTACGAAGCGGCAAAAAACTAAAAACCGCCAAAAACGGCTTTTGTTTTTGTAATATTAAAAAGTATTTAGGAAATTTTAAAGAGAAGGGGTGGAGATTTTGAATTAATAAATATTTGAAAAATTTTAAACCGTAAAATATAGTATTCGCTTGCTGTTTCTCAATTTTCCCCCTACATATGATTGGCGCTATTAGTTATTGTACCCTCTTTCTAAACTAAAAAACTTATTTAGAACTAGTCTATAGAGTATTGATACACACATGATGATGAAGTGAGCTTTTACTCTGTTGATTTTGTGAGGATCTTGAGCTGAATTGATAATGCGGTGAATTCGTAGTAGTAGGAGGGTGTGTCGAACTTGTACTATGATGATGATGTCGTGAGCTTCTACTTGGAGGTGGAGAAGATGAACTTCGGCTTGACTGATGAGGGTGTAGTGAGCTTGGGCTCGAATGATGATGTGGCTTGGTTGAAAGATGATTAAGTGAGCTGGTAAAAGGATGATTATGTAGTGAGCTTGTACTATGATGATAATGTGGTGAACTTCTACTTGGAACTGAAATAGGTAAACTTCTGCTTGGATGATGAGGATGTAGTGAGCTTGGGCTTGAATGAGGATGTGGCCTGGTTGAAGGCTGATTATGTGAGCTCGACGTAAAATGATTGTGTGATGAGCTATGCAGAGTGCTACTGGTTGGAATATAATATGGATTACTTGTAGTTGAACTTCTGCTACAATGATGTAAGCATGGTTTTGCCTCGTGTATTAATTTTGTGACTTTTTCAGTTAGTCGCTCTATGACTTTGGTTAAATGATAAATTTTATATAAAGATTCACCGACTTCAAAATCTATTTTCTTTAAGACATGTAGCTCCTTTTTGCAGTGAGGTCTAAATAAAAATATTTCGTTATTAACAAAATAAACTTTACGTAAATTATTGTATGCAATAAAAGATAACCATAAAAAGTTAAAAACATAAGTTTTCAGAAAATTTTACATACATTATTGTGCATTTCTTATCTCATTACAAAAAATACCGGTTAATGTTTTAAGACCATTAAAAATATGACGAATAACTAAATAAACATAAATTATGTGATTACCGATAATTCCTTGAAATTATGTATTATTTTTATCGAAACTTAAAAAAATATAAAAATCAATACATTAAGCAACTTTATTGCAATCATTTTAAAATAATATAAAAAATGTGACAATTTTTTGTGTTTTATCCTAGTTTTTTAAGCTTTTCTTTATTTATAATTTGAAATTTAATCTTATAATTATTTTTCACTGGCTGTTTTGAAGCATTTTTTAGAAATTCATTGTATAAAATTACAAAATTAAGTTAAAAAAAACCGCAGGATGTATCGACTAACGCTTGAAGTCTACCTCGCTGATATGAAAAGCGTAACCGCTTTCCGCCAGGAAGAAATAAAGAATACACGCGTGAGCGAAAAAATTTTTAAAAAATTGTTAGTGGTTTATACTTTTTGCAAGAAATAGTTGTTGATTGAACACCCTCCTATTTTCACCCTGATGGAATTAATTTTTAGTTCTAAATAAGTGTTTTAGGCACAGGTAAAAAAATTAAAAAACCTTTTTTTTATAAAATTCTAGTTTTTTTAGTTTCTTTAGTTTAAACCTATGTATGCTTAAAAAAACTCAACATGATAAGTTTTGTTTACTGAATTAAAAAGTTTTATGTGCAAAATATGTGGCATGTGTAAAATATATTAGGGTTTTCAAAACATTTCAATACTTAAAAATCATCACTAAAATAACACTTCCATGAGCAATGATGTCAAATTAGCAAAAAAAGTTAATCCTTTGGAACTACATAATTTTAAAGCTACATTTTTTAATTGTAACAAAATTCTATGGTTGAATTATATCTGGCTGACTTCGTAACTTAGTAGGCATACATAAGTGGACCAATTAGAATGATGCGTTTCTTTTAAAAATAAATAAGAATGCAGAACTTTTTAATCCCATCTTTTCCCAAAATATACAAAAATTAACCAATTTTAGCCTTTAAAAATTTGCATTTGGATTCCAAAATCGAGTAATTTGACAAATACTTATAAAAATATGGGTTTGGATCTTTATTATTAAATCGATTTTGTTAAAAATTTTAAATGGTTTTGTTGTTAAATAGTTGATTCAATAATAAAATTATCGAGGTTAATTAGATTATTTGCCTATAAATTTAAGGATTAATTTCAAACTATTCATTCCAAAAATTTTTGAGGTGATTTTTTTGGTTTTTATGGACAGAATATTTTCTAAGGAAAACGTGTATATATACATTATATTTTAAAAAATTTGCTAATAATACTAAAGACCGAAATGTTCTCCTTTACGAAAACTTTGAAGCTCAGGCGAACATTAATAATCTAATAATTATTATTACTTTGCTGTGGACGGAATGTTAATAACGTAGTTGCAGTTTTCGTCTTCACAAGACGTGGGACTTTGACAATGACCCTGGGGTGGTGTTGGTGATCGTGATGATGTTGTTGATGATGTTGATTGTGTTGATGATGATGTTGATAATGGGGCTGGTTTTGTTGTTGGTGATGATGTTGGTAATGGTGATGATGTTGGTGTTGAAGAATGTGTAGAATGATGCAAGGGGTGCCTCGACGTTAAAGTTTCATGGCTGTGATGGTTACTGTGATGGCTGTGACTAATCAGCCATAATTGCATACAAAAAACATTTATAAATACATTTTCATTCAAATGAAATTTACGTTACTGTGGTGACGCCCTAAAATATGCACCCTGGTCAAAATCCATTGTTCTAAACCAAAGGAATCCCTTGCGCATCAAAGGACACCGCGCGCATAAAGAGACGCCCGCATTTATGTCTAATAACGCGCCGCGCCTTTCTAATAACCCGCCCGCGCGGCATTCTTTTAGCCATATTCGCACCTACATTTTGAAACCCTGTTTTGGCGCTGCTCCTCCGACAACCTATCCCACGGAGCAAAACATATATGACGTGATCACGAATACTATATGACATTTTAAAGCTAAAAAAATTCTAAGGTGATGATGTCAAATAAATCGAGTTTTGAAAAAATCACTGCAAAACAACCATAGGCAAAAGTAGCGCAAACACAACAAAGCCAATACCACAACACACACCCACAAACAGAAAAAACAAGACAAACAAAGCATAACACAAAACTAAAAACCAAAGAAAAAAAAAAAGATATACAACACAAACACAAAATAAACCAGAGCAACACATAATAAAATCAAAACCAGATCAAAAAAAAAACTAATAACATATAGAGAATAACAAAAATAAACAACAACACCAAAAAAACCATAAAATAAACAACCACACAACAACATTTACAACAGAAACACCAATATCAAAAAGAACAACAATCAAATACTTCCACAAAAGATAAAACACGAACATTCAAAAACCCACAAACTAAAAATATTAAAAAAACTAAATCTCACTTCTAGCACCATAGCATAGAATACATCTCACATCAAACAACACTCACCTATAACTATCAGACACCACACCCACCAAAACACCCACAAAAACAACCACACAACAAAAATAAAACCCAAACAAAAACAAACCCACCAAACAACCAAAAAAACACCCAAAACTAACAAGAATATATAACACAAGAGAATGTCCGACTGTACACTAAATTTTTGACCAAAATTTTGCGAGAAAAGTCACACTTTTAAATTTGTGTGCGACTTTTCCCGCAAAAATCCGCCATTTTCTGCTAGTTTTTCCGCGCTGCGATTTTTAACACAGTGTTAGTTTTTTCGCAGTGGGGACTGCGACTTCTTTCGCACTCTATACTGCTTTAATCGCACTGCGATTATTTTCGCACTGCGAGTCTAGCTGCGCAACAAAAAAATACAGACGCTGGTAGTCATTTTTAATGGAGTAAAACACTTTGAAACTTGTTTTATTTAATTTTAAAATGTTGGAAAGTTAGTTTATTTCATTAAACCTAAAAAGTTTTAACATCTTAAGGTAAAAAAACGACTTTTACTTATTTAAACACAAAATTTTCGCTCCGCTTTGTTTTTATTTTTTTTTGTTGTGCAGGCAGACTCGCAGTGCGAAAAAAATCGCAGTGCGAATAAAGCAGTGTAGAGTGCGAAAAAAGTCGCAGTCCCCACTGCGAGAAAACTAACACTGTGTTCAAAATCGCAGCGCGGAAAAACTAGCAGAAAATGGCGGATTTTTGCGAGAAACGTCGCACACTAATTCAAAAGTGCGACTTGTTCTCGCAAAATTTTGGTCAAAAATTTAGCATACAATCGGACATTCTCTTGTGTTATATATTCTTGATAATTTTAATTGACAAACATTTAATTAAATAGAGTATATTATTGCAAAAAATGTTCATTTAAAGTGAAAATAATCTGTGACATTTTATTTAAGTAAATATATGTAATTCTGGGTACGGGGTCTCTAGAGCCACAAGCAGGAAACTTGGAGCCAAGAGAAATTTTTGGGAACTTGGAGCCACGAGCAATGGGAACTTGGAGCCTTTAAGAAAAAAATGATTTGGGGTTAAATTTAGGCTTAGCTTAGGCTTAGCGATTTTTTTTGGCTCCAAGTTCTAGCTCCAAATTCCCTCGGCTCCATCGACCCTAAATCGTAATTCTGTGATATTTAATTTAATAAAATAAAATTTTAGTAAAGTAAAACGAACGGTTGGGGGAGTAAAAGTAAGAACAAAAATATAATGAAAGTAATTTTGTTGAGAAAGTCTTTAATTAAAAGTAACGGTCAAAATTTTAAGTTGAAATAAATGTAAATAGTATAACCTTTAAATGTAAAAATAAAAAGTATTTTTAAAATGTAAATAATAATAAAATGCAATAAAAAATTTTTTTGAGATGATGGCTCAAAATTTAATTATTAAAGATTTTAAAGCTTTATTGTGGTTTAAAGTACTACTTCAAACACTAGTTATATTTGTGGCACAAATATACACTTCTAAATATTGATTATAGATCACAAATATTTTATTATTTGTTTCTGTATTTTACATCTTATCAACTACAAAAAATAGGCTGAATAAGGTTACAATATAACTGAACATTTCGTCTTCATGGAAATGAATGCAAGACGGAAATTTTTATTTTAAACAAAAGGCTTTCACTAAAAGATTTTCATTCATATTTTTTTGTTTTTGAACTGGTTTATTACTGTGGATAATTGTTAATTTTTCAACAACTGAGAAGAAATATATTGCACCACTTAATATTAACATTATATCTATAGATATAATTAACTAATCTATTTTAGCTAAAAGTAAGAACATTTAAAAAATGCAAATGTATTTCAGTACAGGATTCGTATTTCAAAAAAATGGCCTACCATAAAGTCAAAATAAGTCAATTTTTTTATTAGTTTTGAATAGTTTATTATATGTGATAGTGATGTTAATCTAACATCAATATTTGCCAATAATAGTAATATTTTGAACTTTAGAGCTCAGAAACAGATCTTACGATAGTCAAAACCCTCCCATTTAAAAAGAAATTTTTCAGTGTTAAAGACCTTCAGAAAGTTATAACCTTATAGAATCATTTTAGCCAATTATGGCTTGGGAAAAAATGGAGATCTTTCATCCATTAGATATTCAAATTTTTCCCAAGCGCTAATTGGCTAAAAGTGATTCTAACAGCTCCTCCCACAACCATTCCCACAGAGCAAAACATATATGACGTAATCACAAATACTATATGACATTCTGAGGGTCCTTAAAATCCTGACGTGGCTCCGGTTTTTACCAAAAATAAAAAAACAGAATTTAAAATACACAATAATTAAATAAATGAAATAAACAAATTGTAGCTGAAAAAACTCAAACAAGATATTAAAAATTGCAGAAACACCACAGATCGAATTGGGATCAAATTACAAATTACTTAAGACTATTAAATTGTTATAGCAAAAACTGTGTCCCACAAACAGTGATGTAATATATAGTAGTGTATGTTCATACATACAGTTATAGATTATTTACACATATTAGTTACACGATTATTCACATTAAAATTGATATGTAAGATTAAATTTAATAGCATATGTCTTTTTTGACTATCAAAAATGTGTATACGTTTTAAAATTTTATAGTTTTAAAACAAGCCAGCTTTCGCTTTTAATAAAAAAGTGGGTCAAATTTAAATAGGCAACTTCCACTGAAACTCTGTTTATACATGAAGTATGCAATATCGATAAGCGTCACTATAATGGATAATTACTGTATCTCCTACTTATCTTTCGTAGTATGTATATCAACCGATTGAAATTTCGCGCGCTTTCGATCAGTTGATATTCATACTACGAAAGATAACTAGGAGATACGGTAATTATCCATTATAGTGACGCTTATGTATATTGCATACTTCATGTATAAACCGAGTACCAGTGCAAGGCGCCTAGTGAGCTTTAAAAATTTGTGAGAAATTGTATAATAGTTAAGTATTAATATCGAAAATTTATATTATCGTAATCTAATACTTTTAGGTTTTAAAATTTTTTTTGAGAAATCGTGTAAAAGCTTAATATTAATATCGAAAATTTATATTATCGTAATCAAATAATTTTAGGCTTTAAAAATTTTTGAGAAATCGTATAAAAGCTTCATATTAATATCAAAAATTTATATTATCGTAATCTAATAATTTTAAAATAAAATATAAATTTATAAGTTGTTATCATTTTAATAAAAACATATTATTGACTTTTAAGATAATCCGCGTTTGTTTAATGTTAAGTAGAAAACTTTTTGGTTTTAAAACAAAATTGTGTTTGTTTTAAGTAATCTGACTGTTGTTTTTTTAAATACCTAATGTTTAGTTTTATAAAAGCTTTATAAATCAAATTGGTTTGCTTAAAGTTTTTTATAAAAAAAATGTTAATAGAAGTATAGTGTTAACTATTAGGAGACTTAGATATTTTTTTGATAATACGAATTTTCGGTCACTTTCAATAATATAAGCTTTTTAATCAGAAAAAATATTGCGGCTTTAAAATCTCAAAAATAAGAGTAATGATTTATTTATAATAAAAATTGTACAAAAAAATTTGTCAAAATTACAAAATTAATTAATTGCTCATTTATGATTAAAAAAAGCTAACACTATGTTTTTAAATTACACTGATTTTCTAATAACCAGTCAAGTATGCGGGTTTATTTTGTGCTAATAGTGATATTGGCGTGTATTGCGAATGGTCAAATGGAAA